>UELU01138899.1:5352-44280 GCA_900490025.1 Megastigmus dorsalis
CCCCCAGACAGCAGCAGCACCGCGCGGAAGTTATATTCGAACGCGGCGCGCAGCAGCGGCTCTCAAGTTCCTACGGATTTTCGAGCGGCGACTGCTGCTACTGATGATGATCAAAGTAATGGGAATAGCAGTTTGCCGGCGGGCCTGATATAGTCTCTTGGGACGCGGGAGAGAATAAGTGCTTGTGCGAGAGGTCGGAGCGCTTAGTTTACCATTTTAGAGTCGATTTTCAACGAGTTAAATCCTCAATTTCTCCGCTTTTATATAGTATAATAGTTATAAAGCTCGAGTAGACGATCCCAATGAAATATTTCGATTGCCTCGTCGATGGAAAATGCGGTCCATCTACAGCACCCTCTATAAACAGCCAGCATATACCCGGAAAAAAAAGAGCGAACGGAAATTAATCAGGCAAATATACGCGGCATTACAGAAGTATACACGACCGAAAGCTTGCGCACTTCAGCATGGCGCAATTCCACCGCTTTACAACTCCTCTCTCGTAAAACAAGCGACGAAACACAGCTGTATATATATATATATATGAATATGTAGGGGCGGTCGCATCGCCAGGAATTATTCGAAAATTGTCTCGTTTTTACTAGCTACCCCATCCACACCCACTCGCACGGGCACGCACGCATACGCGGCAGGATTATTTTCCACCCTCGACCAGATCTCTGCACAGGAGAGATGTGCCTATACCGCACCGCTCGCTAAAAGTTTAGCAGTGGCGCACGGGACGGGGGGAGGGAGCAAACTGCGAGAGAACTGGCGCACTTCCGTGAGACTGATCCCGAGCATCGCCAAAGTTGGACACGCGTGTATAAGCCCAAGCCAATTCGAGTTTTCATCCCTTCTCTCCCTCTCTCTCTCTCTCTCTCTCTCTCTCTCTCTCTCTTATACACACTGCTCGAGCTCTCGAGTTTAGTTTGATTCTATCCCTCGCTCTCTTCTGGTAATAAATTCATTTTAGGATCCGCCACGCGGTATGTGTGTAGTTGTTAAGTTACAGGCTACTCTCTTCTCCCTCGACGCCGCGTGTCATAACGACGTGTGCATATACACGCGTTCAACGACGAGCGGATTTTGGTCGTATACTTTACTTTCTTTCTTTTTTTTTTTTGAGGGAGTTTTGGTGAACGAGGCGAGTCGTCAAAAAGTTGGCGTTTTATTTACGCGCGGGACCAGGCGCTGAAAAATTTCTGTTATTCCGAGAGATGATTTTCCTCTTCAGCTGCTACTCGTTGACCCACCTATATGCAGCTTTCGAGACTTCCTACCAAGCCTCCGTCGACGTTTAATTAAACTGGATGAAAAAATATGCGGTCCAAAGTGACCGCCCGACTTTTTCGCGCTTTTTCCTCTTTACTTTTGCGGACTCTTGCGCGCTGGACACTGCCTGCGGGTCTCCTTCCTTTCGGTCTGGAGAGGAGCTAAATTAATTCATTATAGTGGAACTGGAAGGACATTTTTCTGTTTTATTTTTGTTTTTTTTTTAGGTTTGCCGCTCTGTCGAGTGTGCAAGCCTTGGTAATACGATGCATTTTTTGCACTTTGGCAGAAAATATATACCTTGCCCAATTTGTGCGATATCTGAAATCAGCGATATTCGTTTTTATGTAAATACTGTGCATCATGTATGCCAATTTATTTTACCGAAATAATTGGAAAAAAAATTGAGTTGTTCATGCTTGAAATTATCCCCTGAATTTGGTCTAGATTAATTTATTTATTCAAACACACACCCTGTAATTCAGAAAATCTCGTACATTATATAAATGTGAGCTTACATACATATAAACCTTTTTCCATAAAATATTTTACGATAAATCATAATGTAGAACATTATAATTAAAGAATGCATATTATACATATTACAATAAATAAATGATGTTTCTTCGTTATGGTTACAGCGCCTCCTCAGTCTGTAGAAATCACGAGCGACCAGCAGAGCCAGAAAATCGAGATCCAACAGAACGAGACGCTGAAGCTGGAGTGCACGGTGCGAATGGCGAAACCAGCGGCGACGATCGTCTGGTATCGCGGCAACACGCAGATCAAAGGCGGCGACATACAGATCACGCCCATTCCGATCGCTGATGGTCAGTAAACAAACTTTTTATCATTCCATGTATACTTTTGCTATGCTTCTATGTCGATTAGAGTTATAATAACGCGAAGGTCTTGAACGTTGTTTATTACGTTATTTCGATTTCGTTAATTACAAATTCATTTCAAACTTTTATTCCGCGCATCGATAAAAGTAAAAAAAAAAAACCTTTGAATTGTCTCACAATGAATTATCCACGCATCGTATCATTGCTAAATCCTTATCTCTCAACCGAAACAGCTTAAATCCTGATGCAAGCTAAACGACGTTACGCACGCTGTGGGATTTTTCCCTGTGTACCAGCGCAAAAATGGATTTGGCTTTAAAAAATTACAGTCTGCACGCGTTATCATGCGAAGGGGATTTAATCTCGGGTAATGAACTGCAGCACTGTCCGAATTTCTCACTCTTTCTCTCATTTCGCCGCGGCTCCCTGTTAGCTTTTTTTTTTGTTTATTTTTACCACCGCGAGCTTTACCTTCTCGCGATTCATATCTCACGGTTTCTCTGTTAATTGAAATATCACGTAAAGTGGCAAATAGTTGAGTAAATGTTTAGCATTTAATTTTACTAATTTCAGCGTATTTATGAAAACTACCGACGAGGATACAATTTACGTTCGCATTAGAGACTGTAGAGCGAAAAGTTTTGCAGTCGAAATTCTTGAATAAATTAAGAGTCCGAAAAAAAAAACAGAAATTCGCGTATAGGGCACAACAGAGAATGAATGTGAAAGAAAGGAGGCAGGGGAGACTGAAAAGCGATTCGCCCGGAAAATGCAAAAGCCTCTGGCCCCTGCAACGACGTTAACCGCAGCAGAAAAGCAGTAGCAGCGGCCTGCTAGAGCGAGAGAGGCAGAGAGAGAGAGAGAGAGAAGGACGCGAGAGAGGTTACGTAGGAAGGAGAGATGGAGCGCCGTTGATTTTGGAAAGTTGGAAGCGAGCCAGAGTTATGTACCGACCAATTGACCAAGAATACGAAGAAAAAGTGCATGGCCCTTTTTGCCCTCTCTCTACGTCTTTTTATTCTTTTTCCTCGGTTTTTGTCGCCCATAGCTTTTATATTTTTCTCTCTGTGTCTCCTTCGTTTTTTTTTTTTTTGAGCGACCACCGGGACAGCATCGATATTTGCTTTTTTTCACCTTAGTTTCTAAACGGTCAACCAGAGTTTGTTGTTTATCCATGGGGTTTTTTCAACATTCCTGCAGCACGGAAAGCTTCAAATTTTCGAGTCGCAGCTCATAGGTCGGGAATACAAGTATCTCACCGCTCTTGTTATGCAAAA
The DNA here is from genome assembly GCA_900490025.1 of Megastigmus dorsalis. Taxonomy (NCBI): domain Eukaryota; kingdom Metazoa; phylum Arthropoda; class Insecta; order Hymenoptera; family Megastigmidae; genus Megastigmus; species Megastigmus dorsalis. The sequence continues at coordinate 8,750 of UELU01138899.1, forward strand.
TTAATAAAGTTTCAATATTTCTCGACGAAACTCACAAATTTTCCTCTTTATCCTTCCTCTCGCGTCTCTTTTTTTCTCCCCTCATTGGCTCTCCGTGACTAGCCTCGTAAGGTTTTACTGCCTGTGTTCCTCTCTTTCTCTCTCTCTTTTTTTTCTTTGTTGTTTTCCTTTTTCCTCTTTTTTCGCCCCGACCGACTATTGACTTTTACGGTGGCGGCCACTAAAACTGCGAGAAATTGCTGCGGCCGCCGTCGTCTACGTCGTCGTCGTCGCTGAGAAAAGTCAAATTACGAGAAAGCCCGTCGAAAGAATAAGGGACAGTTTATTCTTCGACGAGAGAGGAAACGCACGGAAAACTGATTTAAGCTAGAAGAGCGGCCTTTGTACTCGCCTCCTTTTTCTGCTGGTACTTCCTCATTTTGCAATTTTTCGTTTAATGCCCTGTAATTTGGCTGTTTCACGGGAGCGATCCTATTTACGGTATAAAATTAGGCTAAGCATAAGAGTTTCCAAACGTTGTTAATAAACTTTATAAATGATTTATATAATAATGTATTTTACATAATTAGTTTATATCATTTTTCAATACATTTAAATAATTAAAATACATTTAATTTTTTTTAATAATAATATACGAAATAAATAAAAGTGTTTTAAGCTTGTTTGATCAGCAACTAAGTAATAATGAACTCGATTTATGAGTAATGTAAACCATCGTCGCCCTTAAAAATCAAATAAAGTTCATCCTTTCAATAAATCAGCATAAAAGTCGCATAGCAGCATGTCCAGGGAAAGAATTGTAGCCCGTTAATTACTCGAAGCCCCGATGATCCTCGAATCTCTGGCAACCGCAGCGCCGACCACCGTGAGAAGAGTAGTGCGAAATCGATTCCCGCACCGGTGCACCGACGCGCGCGGCTCTTCGCTCTTGCGTCTAGACCTTCCGTGACTACTAAGGAAAATAAAATCTCGCGTCGGGGATCTTGTGCTGTGCACGGCTCGAATATGGAGAGAGAAAAAGGTGTATACAGTTGTATGAAGAGGGAGAGAGAGAGAAAGAAGGGAATGGCGTGGAAAGTAATAAAGAGTATACGGATGAAGCGAGAAAACACGCCATGTGCTTTTTGTTTTGTGTTTCGGCTATAATAAACTGTACTGTCCGCGCAAAATTATATTACACGCCAAATTTTTCAGAATTTCGCGCAACTTTATGGTTCCCAGCTTTATTATTTATTTATTTATTTATTTATTTACGTTGTTTCCTTAAATCGAGTAGTCGTTGAATATTTCGAATTAATACAAATTTCTACAGTAAAAGATTTTAAATGACTTCGATAGTCATTCAATTCATTATACCATTGTCAATTTTCTGATTATTTATAGTTAAATAATTACTATCCATTTAACATAAATAAAATTCAAACTTCAACCTAAAATAAATTCATGAAAAATAAGCAGCCGCATACACACAAACGCCTATATATCGCATATAAAACTCAAAGTTCACAAACACATCCCTCAAAATGTCGCGCACGCTAAAATCGCACAAAAGAAAAAGGCGCGCACAGCCAGCGTTGGCAGAGGCTAAAAGCACACGGCGCACGCATGGTATATAGCGGTGTTACGCGTCAACGGCACACCCCCTCCTCCCCCCAAGAACAGCACAAAAGAATAAAGAGTGTTTTACAAAGAAAAAAAAAAAAAAGTGGAAAGAAAGAAAGCCAAGCGAAAGAAAGAAGCATCGCGCGCTCGGAATGAAGGTGTACACGCGCCCGAGATAGGTAAAAACAGGGCGAGAGAGAGAGAGAGGCGCACGGCACGCGCAAACGAGCCGAAACTAAAAGCCCCGCGCCTCTGCATCCCTGGGGGAGCTTTTAGCTCGGAGGATTTAAGTGGCCGCGGCGTTCGCGCGCGCGTATAACACACAGAGCGACAGCCATAACTGTTTTCATCCGCGAGCTTCGCGGCCAAAGTTTTCGCGCTTCTAGCCTAGGCATATATATATACTGCGCGGTTGCGTCACTGCTGCTGTTGCTATGTGTTTGTCGTGTGCAGTGCAGCGCGCTACCAATGTCCTGGTGAAAAACACGTGGTCAAGCCGGGGGAGAGGGAGTTGCGGTAGGGGGTAGGGGGCCTAAAGTGAATTTATGCCGGGGCGGCGAGGAAATTAAGAGCTGCGGCGTGGTGCGATATCGCGCAGCGTATATGCTGGGAAATATTTTGTTTTATCTCGTTCCCTCGCAGTTCCGTTGGCGATCGAGATGCGAGATCGTTTGGTTTTGGTGTGGTACTGTATACTAAATGTGAAGAAGTGGTGAATTCAGCAAACGTATTTAATCATTTAAAGTGGGATTTAGTTGCGGGGAAAAGTTGTGAGTGAAATAACTCTAGCTCCAGTTTATCCGCGCGTCATTTAGTAAAAGAAAGCATTTTTCGAGGAAAGTAATAAAATGATTTAAACGCGTTACAGATAAAGACATACTGAAGTCGCCGGATCACAAGGATGGAAAGCTGGAGAAGTTTGACACGCAGGGCTCGATTTACATAACAGCGATGCCCGAGGACGACGAGATGAGCTACACATGCGAGGCCAAGCATCCCGCCATCCCGATCGCGAAGCCCATGCGCGCCAGTACCAAGCTCTCCGTATTCTGTGAGTATACCGTATCTAAATTAAATAGTATCGCTCGAGAGAATATTGCCCGAATGATTGAGTTGAAACTTTTGAAAATTATCGAATGCTTATAAATGACGCGCTTTCAGCACAGAAATTTCCAAAGAATAAGGTAATAGAGAAGCTAGAGATGAAAATATCAAATTTCTATCAGTTTCTATTTAATCCAAGAGATGGACTGACTAACCTTGCAATGTTTCAAACTTATCGATAATTACTGGGCTGAGCCCGCGTTATTTATGTATGGTCTGCACAATACCATCAGCTAAAAATTTGTTTGAAATACCTTGTGGGGATTTCGACGTTGTATAAGGGCGTGAATTTAAATATTTAGTGACTCCGGCGGTTCCCTTTAATGTAATAAACGGCTGTCTCCTATTTCGCAATCGCCTTCTCCCGCTTTATTGCGTTGTAATTATATTGATTCCGTTCTCCGGCCAACGCAAGAAGCCGTAAAAGCTAATTAATTTAGTGTTTATTTACGAGTGAGGCGGTAAAACAAAGCGATTTTTTATCGGCTTTAAAGCGCGCTCGTAAAATGTAAATCAATGTGAATTTCGCGCGTTTCGAGGCTTCTCTGCCAAGGATTTAAAAGAACATCCGTGGTATCCATCCCATAAGACTCCCCGTACATCCGCGAGACACGAAGCGCGATACGCACCCCGTAAAATAATGTGTGCGGAGCAGCGATCTAACGATGATATTTCGCTTCACGAAAGCACACCGATGTTGGCCAACTCTGCTTTTCGATATTCCAACTTTTCTTGAGCAAACGTTTCGCTTGCTCGACATTCCTCGCTGTACAATCGGTCAGAATCTCTAGAAGGACCTCCACAAACATGCGCGGTGGGTAAATATAAAATTGTCGGAGCCTCGCTGCTCGCGCTAGATGTAAAACTTTGCGGAACTTTGTAAAAATTCTCCAGCGCACTAAAAAAAAAAATCCAAAGCTAATAAAAGGTCAATTGCGCATAGCGTCGTCGGTTATATATCGGTCGGCTTTGCGAGCGGCAGCGGCAGCCGCTGAAGAGGAAAAATCACTCGCTGTAAGTTTCGCGAAAAAGTCTTCGCTTCCATGCGCTCCGCGCGCGACAGGCCAAGTGTATTCGAAGAACGACAGATACTCGATCGAGTCTCGAAGGGGAAAAAAGCGCAGCAGCACCAGCAGGGAAGAAGAAACGTCATGAATAAGAGAAAATAAAGGAAAGTCGGAAGGAGGGTGGGGGCGGGAGGTAGGGGCAAAGTTTTGCCGGCCGCAAGTACCTAAAACTCGAAGCGGGGTATATAAAGTAAAGCCCCGAGGGGGAGCGACTCGCGAGTAAAAGTATACGAGGCCAATCAATGGGAATTTACTCTCGTCTCTTTTTTGCCGTTCGCTTTCCGAGGGTGGGCAGTCGCGCCGCGCAGCTCCGCTTTTATCGCTCGAGCAGAACTAAAAAGATCGAGCAAGAGCGAGGGAGGCTCGATGTCGCGAGCGCGCTCTTAATAGATTCGACCTCGTGGCCCCGAAACTCTCTTCGTTTTTATTCTTTTCATAAGACCGCGCGCTGGAAGTGTTAATCGGTTTTAGCGAGTGCGGGGCGGGAGGCTGCGAGAAACACGGTCCGCATTGGCGAAACGCCACGAGGTCTCTGGTGCATAAGCTCCCTTTATTTATGGCCGTCGAAGTAGAAAGTATCCGTCTTTGGTCAGCCGCATGCTCGGTACAAACGGATTCGCCGCGGTTCTCGCCTCCTGTGCACCTATCCACGTAAACTTCCTATGCCGATGGTTTACAAAATATCCAACAATGAAATCTCAACTGATCGGTCGTCTTTTTGGCAAATGCGACAGATCCACCAGGGCAACCTCACATCGGAGGCTACGTGGAAGGCGAGACGTTGCGCCGGGGCCAGACGGTCGAGTTGACCTGCAGCTCGCACGGCGGCAATCCCGCGGCCCAAGTCGTCTGGTACAGGAACGGCGCGGTCGTGCACTCGATGTACTCGACGGAGGGCAGATGGTCGACGAATCGTTACTCGTTCATCGCCCAGGCCAGCGACGACAAGGCCAGATTCGAGTGCCAGGTCAACAACGTCATGCACCCCACGCCCATGAAGGCCCACGTCGATCTCAGCGTACTATGTGAGTACAATTGCTCCTCCGAATCTATTTCTGTATATAACCAAACGATGACCTAGTATCGAGTGTAGAGCGAGATTGTAAAATTAATCCGATTCAACGAATTAACCGAAACGATCGCTGTCGCAGTCTCGCCGAACAGCGTCCAATTGACGGGACCAACGGAGGCAAAGGCCGAGGAGCAGGTGAGCATCACCTGCACGACCGACATCTCGAATCCCGTCTCGGAGATCAAGTGGACCGTCGACAATCACAAGATGAACGGCACATCCCAGGTCATACCGGCGGCCCTCGGCGGCTTCATCACCACGTCCAACATCAGTTTCCACATCAACAAGATGGCCCAGCACGCGGTGGTCGTGTGTCACGCGCTCAACGCCAAACTGTCCGAGACTATCGTTGGCACTCACACCATCAATGTTATTTGTAAGTTGAGCTCGAATCTACAAACTAGTTCTATAATTCCACTGGAATCTAACGTTTGGAAATAATATCACAACGTTCTTTTTAAACATTTTTTGTTTTTGAAACGATAAGTAACTGGGGAGAATTTTAGTTTCATTAAAAAAAAAAAAGTCTAGAATGCTTGCTTGATTGTAACGGTAAAACAGCGGCATCTAATCGCGGAGATAGGGGCAAAGTTTATTATCGGCCCGAGATTTTATACGGGGCAATTCGCCGCGGCCATTTCATTATCCAAGCTAAACAATCAATCCCACGAATTTACCCGGCCCCGTTTAGATCCACCATCGAGGCTGGAACTCACAGGTTATGAGCCTGGCACGAACATCGTCGCGGGAGCTATCCTGAAGCTCTCCTGCACTGCAATATCCGGTAATCCCCCGCCGACTATAACATGGTATAAGAACGACAATAAGGTACGTAAAAAGGTAATTGATCGGCTTTGTCTTCTTCTATCAACACACATACACACACTATGCGCACCATATACACACATGCACTCGCTCATTCGCACATCTGTGTACGTTGGCAAAAAAAAAAAAAAAAAAAAAAAAAAGGAACGAGTAAAGAGCACTGGCATCGCATCTCCTGTATATTCCTTCGTAAACTCGTTGCACCTCTTATCCGCTATACGAGAAGATTAATCTGCCGAAAAGTAAAGAAACAATAACGTAAATCAATTGGCGCTGACTTCGACATTGCAAATTCTATTTTTAATGGTTCATTTAATAATTTTAACGAGTAGTTTTTAACGTTCGAATAAAGTGGAGAGATTTAATTAAATCTGATAATTAAGGCCACGTTCCGAAAATCTGAAATTGACAGTTTGGAATTTCGTATTAAGTCTTTTTATATTACGTTATTTAAATATTATCCAAGAATCTTCAATTATCGCTTATTTAATAACAACCACTCACAAAACTTTTTCAATTTCATGATTGCACAACTTTCACGAGAGCTTTACTAAACAAGCCTTGTCTATGGAATACTCATTGAAAATTAAAATGTTATGCTTCACGTTGTATATACTTTGTAAAATTCCAGCTTGCCCTAGCCAGTAGAAAATAATTAAAATAATATACGTATAAAAATAATCTTTCATACATCAACGTGGAATAAAATCCAGGCTTCGTATCATAAAATCGCAGAACGCTTTTCTCATATAATCGCACAAATCATTTTAAAAATCATTCGATTCAAATCGCTTTTAATGTATACAATGGGCTTGCATTAAATGCCGATCAATAAATGAATTTAAAAACATAAGTATAACCAAAACGATTTCTGCGCTCGTGAACAAACGTGCAAAGAGTACTTGCTCGTGCCCCTCAACGAGGATATAGGCCTCGTACTCGCGGCCAAAAACAGAGCAAACGCCAAAGTACAGAAACGAAACACAGAATTTCCAACCGGCAATCATCCTACGGTCTTGTCTTTTCTCTCACGCGCGAATTTAGGTGTTGAGCACGACGAGACCACGCGACCACGCGGTCTCGAGCGAGCTGGCCCTCCTGGTCAACGCCTCCGACAACAAGGCCAACATCCGCTGCGAGGCCAACAACTCCGCCAATCAGATACCCCTCGTCCAGATGATCAATCTCAACGTCCACTGTAAGTACATCTGCACCTATACCTCCTACCTATTAACTCGGTGAATTCCTTGGGAAATATGCGATTACACGAGGCAATGCGATCCACACAGTCCTACCGGAGATGGTGAAGATCAGCAGCGAGCCAGGCGTATTCCGTGCGGGGGAGACTGCCCGTCTGGTGTGCGAGTCGACCAGCAGCAATCCAGCCGCCGAGATGTCCTGGTGGAAGTCGGGCAGTCCCGTATCCGGCACAACCAACACCACCAAGAACGGACTCTACGGCGGCTACATATCGCGGGTCGAGCTCGGTCTCGAACTCGTCGAGTCGATGAACGGCGAGGAGTACACCTGCCAGGCCAAGAATCCAGAGATCGACAGGAGCGTCGTCGACGTCACTTCGCTCAGCGTTTTATGTGAGCGCCTCATTCCATCTCCGTTGTACAACAGGCGGTAATCGTCCTTGTGCATGTCGTTAGCTCGAACTATATACGTTGCTTTGTGTTCCTTCGCAGACAAGCCGATCTTCGAGAATCTCGATCCGAGCGAGCTGGTGGGCATGGAGGGCGAACCCTTCGTCATCTCTGTGATAGCAAGAGCGAATCCAGGCGCGATATCGTACACCTGGACGCGGGACGGCCTCCCACTGAGCACAGGTGGGTCGCACACGCGCGTAGTCGCGCGTGGCTCTACGCTCAATATAACGAGGCTCGAGAGAAACGACGCGGGGACCTACAGCTGCGAGGCCATGAACGACGAGGGTCCCACCTTTTATCAATTGAATTTGACCGTTCAATGTAAGCCTCAATTAAGACGCTTGATTCCCAATTTATGTGCGATAGGTATACCATCTACACCATTTATCATTTTGTTCGAGTTTTCTTTCGTCTTAATCAAGTGTGTGTTTTTTTTCATGTTTTTCCACGTGTGTATACACTATACCGTTTTCTCGATGGGGATGCCGGAGAGATTGTACACGCGCTTTGTTTTTATTAAAAATAATTTTTTTTGTTTAGTGTTTAAAAATTGGAAAGCGAATAAAGTGAAACTCCGGCATCTACTGAACTTTATTATTGCATGCATCATCCTGGTGTAATTTTGTTTCTTTGTCGATGAAAAAAAAGAAAAGTCCTTTGAGTTGTTTTTAAATGAAATGGCACATGATAAGAGTAATACTTTATGTTTGCCAGTAATGCTTTGAATTCATATATGTTAATACTTACGTTTTCCCTACTTGGATTATTACTTTTTCTGTAATAAACGTACTAACACGCGCACACACTACTCTCATATCGTGTTCATGTTACAATTCAGGGTTTACCCAGTTTTTTTTACCAGGATATATTTGCTTTTTGTACCTGCACCTCCTTTGCTTTTTAATCCAACTAAAACTATAACTGCACTGGGAGAAAAAGTCGAATGTATCATCCTTTTTATTAGAGAAAAGAATAGCAGTCCTGCTTGGCCCCGATAAAACATTTGCCCTTTTACTCGAGGACAAATATTTTCATCAGGCCAACTCGTGTGTAAAAATAACAGTCAATCGAGTTTTTTAAAACTTTCTGTTTGAGAGATTCAAAGTTTTAAAATAAAATGTTTTTCTATGCAAAATATAACATCTGCAACTTAACAGTTCGATAAAATTATAAACTTTATTTACTTTTGTGAGCAGTCTTTAAGAAAGATTTCCCAAACAACTTTACCGAAGAATCGTGCAAACTCGACAAATTCGCGATAAATCGCGAAATTCCCTCCCCCCGAAAAAGAGGATGTAACAAAACAGTGTTTTCTCTCCCGGCATGCAACACAGTCCCGTTGCCCCAAAAAACAATCCTTACTAACGATTTCGGCCACGTAAAACAGATCCGGCGACGATAGTCCGCACGTCGACATCGGGCGTGATATATCCAACGGGTGTGGAGGCGAAGCTGTTCTGCGAGGTCGAGGGCTCGCCGATCGGACCCGAATACGTCACCTGGTACAAGGAGGGCACGAATATCGCGGATCTGGGCGATCGCTACTCCACTCACTTCTCCAACAAGACATCCTTCCTGAAGATCAGAAATCCAAAGCAGAGGGACGTGGGCGAGTACAGGTGCAATGTCAACAACGGCATAAGCAACGTCACTTCCGAGCCCATACTCTTTATCACCAATTGTGAGTTGTATTTTTTTCCTTTTTCCTTTTTGACTCTCATTTCGAATCTTGGTGTTTCTTATCGTTGTTCCGAAAAGACTTTTCCTCTCTTTATGAAATGTAAGCGTTTCGTTGAACGGAATGGCAAATCGATGAACGATGCTTCTATTGCTTACAGTCAAGCCAGAAATGGCGAACACCGCACTCACGAAGAAAGCTGCGGTCAATGCGGGAGCGAACGCTCAGCTCTACTGCAAAGCACGTGGTTCCCCACTGCCGCACTTCAAATGGATGTTCAATGGAAAATCTATACTGCCAAATGCGACTATTTATAAATACGACTTAACCCACACAAACGTGAGTATACAGGCTAGTCCGACCGATATTCCCTTGCTCCACTTGAATCGTTTTCAACAACGTCGAACGTCATTGGAGAAAGTAATAAAACGAACCTGACGCATCGATACTTTGTTCCTTTAGCTCTCGGAACTCTACTCGCAATCGATCCTAACGATCTACAAAGTGAGCCAGTCCGACTACGGCAAATACGAGTGCCAAGCGCACAACGGTATGGGCCACGCGAGCGAGACGATCGGCCTGGACGTCACCTCGCCACCGGACGAGCCGACGGATCTCGAGGCGGTCAACGTCACCCACGACAGCGTGAGCTTAGCCTGGAAGCGGGGCTTCGACGGGGGACTGCCCACCTCCCATCAGATCAGGTGGCGGGAGGCGCGCGACGACGAGCCCAACTACCGCTACCTCGACGTGTCGCCCGGGAATTACCGCGCGACCGTCTCCCACCTCAACCTCGGCACCTACTACGTCTTCAGCATAAGGGCGAAGAACAGCAAAGGGGAGAGTCCCTTCCTGCCGGATCTCCTCAAAGTCCAGACGCTGCGTAAGTCGAATCGCCGATTATCACCGGCGCTTTCTATACCCTGCTTATGCTGTATTTAACGATGTGTGCGTGGGTTTGCGCGTTTACTCTAAGTCGGTGCAGCCTGCTGTGCGGTTCTAGCTGAATCTAGTGGAGTCGAGCATTGGATGCTCTGTTAAGCCGCTTTGGCGAAAAATCAGACTCGATGTGGCTCGAATCTCTTGGGTGAATGCGGACTGGAGCCTTCCATGAACTAACTCATTCCGTTTTCAGTCGCGAGCGTTTGCAGTGTACACAAAGCATAAATTAATACTCAAATACTGTGCATTTGAATTTAATGGTAATTTTGTTGTACGTACCTTTCATGCTTCCGAATTTCTGAATTCATTTTTTAAGCTGATTTTTCGTCAAAAAAGCATCATCCAAATATGCCAATATATGCCAAATACAGGGCAGACTCCGATTTTATTCGCTAAAAAGCTTTGCATATAGTTACGATATATATTCGCAAATAGTACAAGCACTAACTTTACATGGCCAATGCAATGTATTTAAAAAATAAGCATATTTTTATAGAAGATTACCTAGTTTTAGAATTTTTGGGAAAAGTTTATAGCGGATCTTAAATTTTATTGATAATTAACGTAAACCGTAAAAGCTTGAAGAAAAAAGTTTTCAGTAGAACTGAGTGTATAATAAAAATTAAGGTCCGCCGCTACTGCTTAAGTAGAAGACAAAAATTTTAATTGAAATTAATTATTGGCTTATTATATGTATTCATAAAATTTCAAAGTAGATGTATATTATCCTTACAATTATGAATAATCATTTTTAAGTTGCGCAATTCATGTTACTGCGCTATAGTTAGATTTAAAAAAATTGCAATGTAAAGTATGAATATATTCTCCAGCATTTTTTTTTACCGCTTCCATATTGGAATTATATTTGAATTGCAATGAAATCCTAATTTCTCTTCGAAATGAAAACGTAAAATGATTATTCAAAATTAATCTTTCATAATGAAAATGGATTTAATCGTGATCTAGTTATATATTCGTAAAATAGATAGAAAATTATGTTAAAATGTGGTTGTTTGACGAATAGTATAGAAAGTATAGAATTAATTAAATGAAACTTAGTAGTATGTTTGTTGAGTGTAGTGGTACATTGTAATTTTGGAATTGGGTATAAATAATATATATGGTTATCATATACATTTATGTGTATAAGGCTTATAAGTAATGTCAGTCAAAACATTCCAGTCATTGTTATTCATTATTAGCAATCACCCATTTCATATGATTATTATAGCAAATACATTCATTTCCTTTATGTTTATAACACAACATTTTGCATTGCATATTAATTTTTCTGTAGTCATTCCGATCAATTCCATTGTATACTCAAAAATTTAATTAAAATTAAATTACAAGGACTAAATTAATTAAAGTTAGTCTGAACTAATTACACTAAAAAAATCATTTTAAATAATTACGGTGTAGAAGATGTGATTCTATTTTAACAAATACTTTCAACATTTTGCCCTTACAGTAAAAGTTGAATTCAAACAATTAAATTTCCAATCGAAAATAATAGTAACAATGTATTTTTTTAGTATTCTTTGGATATATAAGATTTTTTTTAGATTTTTTTTATTAAATTGTAGCATTTTATAGAGCTTTAACGAAAATAACGTGGTATTTTGAAAATTAGTAGCGTTAAATAAAAAATATGTAATTCGTTATTGTATTACCTATTTTACAAGTTTGTTGATATAACTATGTACTTTTCTAGTACTCCCGAAAGTAATTTAAAATTTTATATTCTCTCATCATAAATTATACGTTCTAACTTTGTATATTACTTTTTTCGCTCTTCATATACAGTAAAAATGATATAGAAAAGAACAGAATAAGGTGAACACATAAGACACTGATTAAATTTCAAAATTTATTCAAAACTTGCTTTAGAAATTGATTCGCTTTTAATAAAGCAAGTAGCTCTAAAAATAAAATCTAGTTCAAACATTAATTACGTCGAATTATAACGTTTTCAATCAAATCATTGATAATTGTTTTTTAGTTATCTCATACAACTTTAAATATTTCGGTGTTGAAATTGAATTACTAACAAGGAGATGACCAGGAATGCAGGTCGCGGATTTCCTTGAAACTCTCAGGAATTACTTTTTGCGCAAATTAATGAGACCCGTGTATTGGCGTTTTATTTAATACGTTCTGGAAAAGAAGATATTCACCGATTGATTGTATGCACTAGTGTATATTTATGTACATATGTATATACTAAAAAGCAATATATATTGATATATATTATGAGCAGAAAGAATATGTGGTGAATATCTTTATTTTCAGGATCTATTCAATAAAATCCTGAATGCATGGGTCTGATAATTGTGCACGAACTGCGATGCCTGAACGTTTCAAGAAAATCCAGGAGCCGCGCATGTCTGATCATCTCCTCGCAATTGATAAATAAGATCAAGTTAATTAAAAAATTAAATATCCATTGGCAAAAATGAAAGTTGATCAAATCATACGGCTCACGAATGTAATAATTTGCAAACGAAATAATGAAATGAAATGAAATTATTAAAAAAGTACGCGAAACAAAAAGAAAAGCAAAGAACACACGAAAAATATCCAAAACTGTAAATTGAAAAGCCCGAGCCTCGGCAAGAACATAAAGAAAGACCCGAAGAAGAATCTCGCTGAAGCTCGCTTCGTCTCTCCCTTGCATGCATGCGCGTAAAGCATTTCTGCACTAGTCGTTTTGGGTGACGGGGGCATTTCTGCTTGGGTTGCAGGTGAGGCACCGCCCAACGAATTGATCGTCAGCGAGATAAATTCCTCCTACATCATCGTAATAATCATCGCTGTATCCGCCTGTGCTTGTCTCCTCATTGCCACGCCCATAGTCTATACCGCCTTCGTATCGAAAAAGAAGGCACAGAGATCTGGTAAATATTTATATTCGCTCTGTTTTTTTCCCTTTTTCTCTCTCGCTACGGGGGTATAGGGCCGGACACTGCCGAGAATCTACCGGACGTCCTCAGGGAGAAGGGCGACAGCCCCATGAAGTACATTTACACGATAGCCGCCACCTCGATCGTCTTTTTTATTATTAATGTCTTCGTCATGTTGTGGTATATCGTGCGAAAGAAAAACAAGGATCGTAAGTCTCTTAATGCCTTATTAAGAAGTAAACCATCGATTGTATTTAACTTACTTATACTACTTTATTCTTCACTGTCATTTCTGAGAAATACCTATGACTTTTGTGTGCATTAATAATATGCCAGGCGAAAAGTTTTTGGGAAGCAAAAGATTTATACGTGGATGTGACAATATTATTACTTATGTACTTATGAGTATGTCTAAACTAAAAATAATCAATATTTTCCATCACATGAATAGATGGTTATTTACTGTTTTCCAGAATTAATTTCTTGCGCAATAAATGATTAGTAATGAAAATACACAATACACAAATAAATATTTCATTTTAATAGTCATTTATTTTTCACTTTTTAAAAATTTCTTTTAATACCTAATAAGTTGCTTGAAAAATTATCTCTTTTTTGCCTGTACAGTTTTCATTAGCAACAAATATATTGGCACTTTCCTATTTAAATATCGAACTCTTGAGGAAATTCTATCCATATCTTCTATAGCGTACAATAATTTAATCATAACAATTACATAAAGTCATTAAACACGTAAAAATCATTCAAAATAGATTCATCATTAAATTTATTTCTAGCTAAAATAAAGCAACAAGACATATCGAAGAATAACGGGGAAAAATAGCCTTAGTTGAAAATAAGAAAAATCCATGGCAATAGAAATGATGATAAAAGAAGGAGCGAGAAAACAAGTGCTAACAAAGTGGCTTTCATTTATTCCAGGCATAAACAAGTCGCAGACCGCGGACATGTACGCGCCTTCTACGGTGAACGGGGACACGATGACCGGCGAGTTGAGCTCCGTGTCGGACGAGAAGAGCGACGTCAACTTCGACGCTAATGATTACGTGGTCAGTGCGATCAGTCAATATGTTCTAAGTAACAAGTAACTCCGGAGGGTAGGTTTGAGTTCTGTTAACCCTTTTCATTTTCATCCCTTGACTTTTTTATTTTATTATTTTACTTTGTTTTCTTATATACCAAAAAGTTAGTCTGCTTAAGATCCGCACACTCCTTTTGTTGGTTTACTTTTTTTTTGATTGATTGACTTTTTCCTCCTCCTTTTACGTATCCTGTAAATAATTTCTTTTTTCTCTCTCCTCGCTCTCTTCTTTCAGCCAAACGCTTAGATCCTCCGGGGGTTAGTTTTAGAGTCGAAAGATAACGTTTACAACTGACGTTTGTTTTTTAATGCTGCAAATATTGTGGCTACAAATATTGCTTTATAATTTATATAATCATTATCATTGATTATGATCTAAGTATATGTATGTAATTTTAGATGTTCGTTAATTCTTTATGTTTACAATTAGAAAACAAACGTATTATATTTAAAATCACTGATTTGCATGTTACAATCTCATAATAGTGGATTCAAATTCACATAAAAGTATGAGTAGCATTGTTGAATAATTCATAGAACTATTGATATATGAAAATTCACTCACGTATAATGTCACACAACTTTAACGGTAAGAGCAACACATTTCTAGCAATCTTACAAGAATTTGAAAAAATAACTATTTATTGAAAAAAACAATGATTTTTAAGTGTAATTTTTTAATTTTTCATTGATGTCGATACATTTCACATCTGCACGAACCAGTAAAATAATTTCTTTCACTACAGCCAGCTTTAAAAAATTTCTTATGCTTTAAGGAAAAATAAATTCCAAAAATTCAATATAGCTTACCACGTACTCCACAATTGGCTTAGCTTTGAAACTGAAACAAACATGAATAAACGGAGACATAGAAGTACACTATTTACGCTTTCATTAAATACACACGCTTACCAATCAAACTCTCGATGAAACACCGTTGTGTGACCAGCGCCCAAAAAATCTCGTCTTTGCACTAAACCAAACCAAACCAAATAATGGCACGATGAAGCACCTAAAGGTTCTCGGAAGCGAACGAAAAAAAAAAAAACGAAACTAGAAAAAGAGCGCGATGATAAAAGGTGCGATGTTTGTAACGACTGCTTCATACAGGACGAGGGGCGGAAAACAGCTGCGAGCACTTACCTGATAGACCCGACGCTGCCCGACTACAACAAGAGCGGCCTGGAGATGCAGGTCCATCAGCAGGGCACATTGAACAGGCGCAGCAATCACATGCCGAGCATACTGAACATGGACTCGCCGCCCCAGCGCACGACAGCCAGTGGTACACTATCCGGTGCGTCACCCATCACAATCATCAACGCTACTACTACTACTACTACTACTACTACTACTAGCGATACTAGCCGCACCGACAGTCTGATGCCTAGGTGCCCGACAAACCTCTCAAGATTTAACGTATATCCGCTCTTGGTGTCTTCTCACGAATCACTGGCCAGATCCGTTATCACCAACACACATCTCTCTCTCTCTTTTCTTTCCCATTGCACAGACACCACGTGTTTATGCGAGATTATGGATCCGCTCAAGACTTGTTATCTTGCTTTCTTTTTTCTTTTTCCTTTTTTAAGATAACAAGCACCCCTTGAGCTTTGAGGTATTGTTTTCGAAGATGGTTATTGAGTTGAACGCGACAGTTTCGAATATTTTACATTCCCCAAAGTCATTGATTAAATTTTCATTGGATATATATTCTGTCTACACTCCAGTATTAACGAATCATTTGCAATCGTCTTCGATGCAGTTACGACTCGAAGCATATGCATGCAGTAAACCTAACGTCATTATGTCTATTCCTGTTAAAAAAATCCACCTGGATTTTGATTGGATTTCCAGGCTGGAATTCCAGGTCAATCCAGGTGGACATCCAAGACCTGGGTTATTGCAAATAATTATTTAAAATTGATGCTCACGTAGAGTTGGTGACCATATTTGGTGTGACCACGCAGATGATAACGTCAAAAACTCGTGATTTAAGCTTGTATATTCGAATTTTTAACTTTTTTTAAGTTCAATTAAAATACCCAAAATTCTAATATAAAAGCTTGATTTCACAATTAGGGTGTTATCATCCCCATGGTAGCACCAAATATCGGCACCAAATCTACGTGAATTTCAATTTTTAGTAATTATTTACAAAAATCCAGGTCCTGGATATCCACCTGGAATTCTAGTCGAATCCAAGTCGATCTGTTTTTTTTTTTTTAACAGGGATATAACACGCTAATCTTAGCATGAACAATCAACATTATAGATATGAATTGCGACACACACAAGGAAAACACTCGCTTATCACAATCGAATTCACGGCAATCGACTCGGTCTGGCCAGTACTGCCCGTCTCCCCTTAAACTCCCGAATGTAACTGTTGACTTGATGTTTCATCGGCATACGTGAATTATCAACTTCAACGTGCACAACATGTCATTCAACAGTTCACCTTGCAACCCATCGCACTTTCAAAGCGCCCTCGATTCGTTCTTACATTTCACTTCTCGCTTCATCGACTTGTAATAAAACATTATATATATATATTTATTATGTATATATGATCATTACTTTGCCGCACTAATAAATTAACAAACTTTAGGTTTCATTTGATTAAACAAAGTTTGACGCTAATTATTAATTAGCATACTTTACGTTCTTTTAACGCCGTATATAATTAAAGCGAGTTTCATTTTCTACTATTAGTCTCAATTTCGTTTGTTAAAAATAGATGTGCTGTGTTACTTTCATTTAATTAAATGCACAGACATTTAAATGAATGGATCTGTTTTTAATATGATTAGCTCTCTTTTAAATGTAATAACATTAAATTCATGTATGGATAGAAAGTGTAGTAATTTATAGTTTATAATAGGCATTTTTCGACATAGCAAATTAATTCACTGAAATTTAGGTTAATTAAGTAAACATTATTAAAGTGAAAGTTGAATTACAAGTCGAGTATACAAGCGATTATTATTTTTCGTTATCGGTATTTCTTTCTAAGGAAAAAAAAAGTGCAGTTGCAGTAAACAGAGCATGAGAAAAAGAGGATTTGAGCTGCTTGCTTCGTTAGTTCTTACGATTACGCGCAGAAAAAAGTATTATGAGATGGCGCAGGAGAGGAGAGGCACGCGAGCTGATATATATACGATGCTTGTGAGGTTTTTCACTATAATTTTTGCATGTTCGTTTTCGTAAACATCATTTCTTACGTACATTATTTCACATTTATCATGAGAAAATGTCGAAAAAGATACACGATTTTTAATCATAGGCCAGTATCTTAATTTCATGCAATAAAATCAATAAACTTTCATTAATAGCTATATACGAATTACTTGTTATATAAAATAGTTAGTCGCAAACATTGCCATTGCAAGCGTGTATCTTTTGTATAAATAACAGCAATTAATGTTTATGAAAATATGGCATGCCCCGGAAAACAATGTATAAGTTATTTCGCTTAAATTATGAATGCTTTAAAGTACGATTCTCATCCACAGTCAATATATTTATATATTATTTTACGCAAACTACGCATATATATATATTATATATATATATACATCACATATTGTTTTCCGGGTATATAAAAATATTGCTCGATACGGATTTTTCGCACAGCCAATCGTTGACATTAAACGCATATCGAACAAAAATGATTTTGCGCAAAAGGACAGCGCGCGAGTAGTAAAAGCCAGACGTGGACAGACAAAATTACCCAACTAATCAAACGGAAAGACTGCGCGAAAAAGCCAAAAGAGCAATTATTACGAATGAGCCCGAAGGAAAAAGAAAAAAAAAGCAACGGCCAAAGAACGGCCTGTAGAACGCCTCGGCTGGATGTTTTATTTTTCAGCTTCCAAGTCGAGCTACATAGGCAACCCGAGCCCTGCCCCACCGTCCGACGTAAATTTCTACAGCGTGGAGATGGAGACCGGTCGCTTTATGGGATATGAGGGGAACCCGAGCCCGGGCCCTACCTCGACGATCCTCGAGGGTCCAGGACCGGGCGCCTACTATCCTTCCCTCAGTCCTGCCTCCGGCCACCACCAGCAGCAGCAGCAGCAGCACCTCCACCAGCAGCAACAGCAGCAGCAGCTCCAGCAGCATCAGCTCAACCACCAGCTCAGCCAGCAGCTCAACCAGCAGCAACAGCAGCAGCAGCAGCAGCAGCAGCAGCAGCAGCAGCAGCAATTGGGCAACAACAGCCTCGGCAGCCACGGGACGAACCTAATGATGGGCGTAGGACCCCTAGGCAGCAGCGGCCTCAGCATCCCCGGCTCCATGGGCACGCTGACCCGCACTCGGACCCTGCCGCGGCCTGTGCCCCCCCCAGACGTCACTGTTATGACTGCCGGGACAAAGTCACCTCTGCCGCCGACGGTACCCCCCCCGCCAGCTACATTTGCACGTGTGGCCCCAGGCCCCGGACATTCCCACGGGCATCCACTGTCAACTTTCACCACCACGCCGCAGTACTCTGATATTGACGGGCACCTCGTCTGAGCGGCCCTGGCTCGCGATGAGGTGGCGACGAGGCGCGAGCCTCGGACTAGGGAGGACACTACGAGGTTGTAGCGGGGGACGCCCGCTCGTCCTGCTACTCCTCTCTCGCTCGACTGATGCTCCTCCTGACCCTCCTCCTCCCCCCTCCTCCCCCTCCTCCTCCTGCGGCTGCTGCATGAAAAATCCGGACGGTTCTGTCGATTGAGTAGCGGGGATGTAATTGGCTGCGAGCTCTTTGTTTCTATGCGTCTCCGTCGTTGTTTCGAGGACTGTTGCTGTGCACTCGTGCGCCGTTCCAGTCGTACATGAGAAATCGACTGAGCATCTTTATTTCCTTCGTTTCGCGTGAAAAGGGGAATGGATTTTTAACGATTTTACAAGCGATTCTCTCACCGACTGGACACCTATTATGTCTTTATAATAAATACTGTAGTTGTCAACAAGCACTGATTGCGTCAATTTTAACCAAAACCTTTTTCGAATTCATTCTTTTGGGAACTGTTTTTAAATGCATTCTACACGAATAATTGAATTCTCTATGCGAGTAGCTACAATTGCATATCGTTCGATCCGACAGCAGAGGATTTTTAGAGCTATACTTACGTAAAAGTAACTTTTTCACCAAAATAATTAGAATTGTGCACGATGCAGAGGTGCACAGTAACGCCGAGAAGCATATTTTTACTTGTTGCGAAATCAAGTCTTACCCCCCGCCACTCTTATACTCAATCGATAAACACCGATTTTTCTTTCAAGAACTTTAGCTATATACATAAAGAAAAAAAAAACTGTGAGTGCGACGTTGCGGTTCTTCGTCACAAGTGCGTGAAAAGGAAGCAAGAAAAAAAAAAGAATTTAAAACATGGACACCGTTATGCGATGATTCGGTGAGCTTCGATAGTTTGTACATTAAAAGAAGTGGTGTGTAAATATACTGCGAGATTGCGAGAAAGTGAGCGATTTTAGCATTTTAAAATATATATATATATATATACATGATAAGAGCGATTGTTCGTATTGGTCACTATTCGCTTCTTCGTTCTTTTTGAACGGTTTTTCATTGTTTTAATTAACGGAACCCTTCTTTGAAAATTTGTCGCAACCAAAGTTTTATGACAGCTGTCTCAAAGAGAGAAAAAGAGTAAGAGATAGAAAGTACCGTGATAATCATCAAAATTATCCTTATTTGTTTGCAAGGGATTAATGTGTATGTCCTTCGATGATTTTTAACACGTATATATTCCATCTAAATCGAGATGTTTGAAAACAAATAATATCTTCTTACTGAATCTCTTTTATTACGCTGTTTACAATATTCTAGAATCTTCAAGTTTTCAGAGGAGCTTTATTTACTTGACAGCCAACATATGAACACGAGAATGATAAACAGACACATACACACAACCACGAGGCGATCGTAACTTTTTTCACTGTCGCTTCCGAATAAGTCAATATATTCACATTGTAAAGTTAGTGTTTAAGTAACGTTTAGCAATGACTGAAGTTATTTTTTTTTTAAATGAAACAAAAAAAGAAATCTTAAAGTCAAGAGTCTTTTTGCCTTCCGTATTAAAAGAAAAAAGTCTGCGCGAAAACACATGAGAACAGCAACAAAATAAAGAGAAATAAAGAAACGAACTCCGAGATCGAGTTACTTTGTTATTATTATATACATCGAACGCGAGTTGAAACGAGACGACAAAGTATGACAAATTCTGAGGGCGAGTGCAAATCGGTGTAGGACTCTGCATTTTAAAAATAAAAGTAATTCAATGTGCGTTGAAAAATCATTCGAAAGACATGAAAGTGAGTTTCATGCTGTAGTAGTGATATATATCTTTATAAAGAAGACAATAGCGTATGTTATGTCATTGAGTTTCTTGAAAATTCGATTTCACTGCTTTTTGTTAGAGAATGTCCGTTCTGTACTCTCAGTTTAAAGTACGTGTAGACTGAAAAGAAATCAGTTACCAAAATAAATTTTATTCAGTTGCCTATTTTCTTAAGTACATAAATCTTTGATTTACCTCAACAAATATAATTATATTGAGTTTTGTCAATCACGGTGTAAATATTCAATGATTTTTCTTAAAATAATAGTATTGTTAGCAAACAGAGAACGGAAAATAGTCAATTCGCACATAAAAGAATAAAAATTAGCTTTGGTAATTTATTTTTTTTTAGCACACATAATAAACCAATACGGACTTTGAATCCGCGATAACCGGAGGACACGATATTCTCTTGAAAATTATATATATATGAACGTATCTCAACTGAGTGTTTATATATAAATATACATATATATTTTTGCATTTATTTCCCATTGGATTAATCGTTCGTGTAAATAGCGTAAAATACACACAGATAACACGAAAAAGTCTTACACATGTACGCAAACACAACGTCTTAAAACGTTTATTCCTACACTCCGGTATAAGCAGAATAAAAAAAAAAGTAATTCAAATGGATCATATGAGGGTCTCGCACTACGCCGTAAGCTATATAATGAAAAATAAATGCGCTATAAGGCATCAAAGACTAAAAAACAAGACAAAAGAAGAGACAAAGAACCGTGTATACTGTCGCGAGCATAATCTCGACGAAATTTTGTCGCGATTCTTTTTTTTTTTGTTCGTTTCACGTCGAAAGCCTAAGTAGTAGGTATATATATTTTTTGAAACCAAAAAATAAAATAAAACACAATGAAAAAATTGTGTGTTCACGGTAATAAGGAAAAAAGTATATAGGACTTTTAAATATACGTTTTTTGGCCTACCATAATTATACACAACACTAGCGGGACATGCAAAAATAACTGTTTTCTGCGCGAGCTTGCGATACCTGATAAATTTGAATATTTGGTCGTCTTGGTTCGCGCACAACTAACAAAACTGTACGAATCTCTTTTCTAAAAAAAAAGTCCAAAGACATGTGAAGGATCCGTTCGAGGTGAAAAAATTTTCTGTGATTTCGTTATTCAAAAAATCATTGTGATTGAGTTGAATATATATTGAAAGTGTACCAAAAATCGCATGCACTATAAATAATAAACAGTAAGCAGTTTACAGGTGTCGCATGTCTAACTTATACCGTTATTAAAAAAAAAAAGATGTTTTATAAAAAAGACGTTTGTGTAGCATAATATTGCAAATACTGTTAAATTGATTATTGCGAGTATTGATTTGTTATAAAAAAAAAACGGTAGAATCTACGAAACTTACGAACAAACGCGTATTGTTGAATGAAATAAAAGAAAAAAAAACCATAAAAATAAAAAATCAACTGTTACATGTGTATGCAAAGCCGACGAGGCGCGGCTTAGACTGATGAAATTAAAAAGAAATAAAAAAAAAGAAAGGAGATGCGAAGTAAGGCGGAGAAAAGAAAATTAACGTATGCTCAATTAGAGAACATGTTCACGCATAATTAAGAGGTTCTATTTACATATACATGTTTTATATTTGTAATTAACGAATCATCTATTAACTTTAACATTACCTGATAAAGGGAGAAGAAAGGAAAAAAAACAACAATTTCTGAGACTATGTAATCTCCAAAGTATTTGCTCAGCAAAGCGTTAGAGAAACGTTCGATGAAGCGAAAGTTTAACCCACTAATGAAAAAAGTAGATGAATGTCGTTAAAAAATATTTTTCTCTTTCACTGCGATGACTGCATTCTTTTGGCTTCCACTGGTTTTTAATGGGTGATCACAAAAATATCTTTTTTCTAACACTGTTCTGAAAAGGAAGCGGCAACATTTTTTAAAGCTGACTCTCAAAGTTTAATGAGTCATTTATTCAAGTCTTGTTGTTCTAGAAAAGAATCGTTAAAGTTGATCGTATTGGACAAATCTGACTTAAAAGAAAATTAAATTGTTCACAATAAAAAGCTGATATTATAAATAGTAAAAGATGCACTTCTAGCGAGGAAATATTTTTTACAACATTGCATAAACTTTTTTCACTCTTAGTGAGATAAAAACATTAAAAGGGAAGTAGTAAACGAGGCGGATATTCGTCCACAACAGTACCTTGGAGATGGACATACCATCTAAAATAATATGGCACGATATTTGATATTTTACATGATAAACAAAAAAAACTAATAATTCCGTTGATTATTCTAAGGCATAGTCAATCCTAATTATACAATCATTAAGATTATGAAAGAATGTAAGTAATAAAGTGAGAATGGAAGGAACGTGTGAGATAAAAAAAATAATCATCTTAACGTGTAAATAATGTATATAACTGATTCTTAGATAGATATTGAAAATTGAAACACGCATTACGAATTACATATATCAATAATTACGAAGAAAAAAGAATGAGGATAAAGAGAAAGATCGAGAGCTTTTGTAATAAGTAAAATATAGGGTCGATGTTCTCATCGCACACTTTGCATCTTCGCGCGATTTTTTCCTCGTCGAAAATACTCATCGTATGTGGTGGAGGTCCTTTTTAATGAAAAATAACTCATGAAATAATTAATACTGCGTATTATCAAATGGAAT
This sequence comes from Megastigmus dorsalis, assembly GCA_900490025.1. Taxonomy (NCBI): domain Eukaryota; kingdom Metazoa; phylum Arthropoda; class Insecta; order Hymenoptera; family Megastigmidae; genus Megastigmus; species Megastigmus dorsalis. The sequence continues at coordinate 31,736 of UELU01138899.1, forward strand.
TAACGAAAAACGAATGTGTGTGCACATGCGAGAGTTCAAGAATTCAAACCATGAAAAAAAAACATTAAAAAATAAGAGCTGTGTAATTTATTACGAGTGTGTATTGTGTATAAAAGGAAAAAAAATAATATGGAGCTATCGAATAACGAATTGCATTAAGACCGGGCCCACATTTCGAGCCCTTTTCCATTTACAAGAAAAACTCGTTATCATGTTATCTTGATGAAAAAAAATAAGAAAAAAAAAACCTTAATATAAGAAAAAAAAATGGTAAGGCACTATACACACGAACGACGCTCCGTCATTTTTTTTGTTCTCATGGCGAGCGAATACAATGCGGAATCGAAGAAATTTATTTTCTCTTTTTTTTTCGTCCTTCAACTGATCGGTCAAAAAAGTATAAGGTGGACAACAATGCACCGATTGTACAACTTTTATATCAGCCACTTTATCCCTTTTTTGTACGCAATTTTTCAAACATTGATACAATCTGTCTTCGAGACATTTTTTTCCACGTGACTGAGTTTTTACAATTCACGACAACTGAGTATCATTTGTTATCAAGAAATTCATCTAAAAGGAATTATATTTACCAATATACGATTATACTCGTTAAATGCCTATGATTATTAATGGCGATTTAATTAAACCTAGTCATAATGATCATATTATCTGCAATCTAACTTTCAAAAAGTTTGTATTAACCATATGACTATGAGCAAGGCTTGAACAGATAAAACCGTATAGACAATGTTTGACCATAACAGATTTTTTGAAAAATGGTCAATTCTATGAATAACATATATGGTAGTATATTGACAAATTTTGCGCATAATCGTATATACGTAAATAGAAATCCTTTTTGGAGAAAAAAGGAAACAATTCTGTTCTCTTGTATCGAAACTGTCGTGTAAATCCGAGCAAAGTGAGGCTTAAAAATGAAAACCGCCAGTGATTCGTTTAACGACTCGTCGTCCCATCTTTCTCGGACTTTAACTCCTTTTTAACCGCGCGCAAAATGAAAACCCAGTTGGCTCGGTACGCGCCAACGCTTCCACCTATGTGCCAATACATTAAGTAAATGTTTTTCGATGTGTAATGTAAAAGACAAAACAAAACTTAAAAAAAATCACGTGCGGGATGTGCGCAAAGACAAGACATTTTCATCATCAAGCTCGTTTATATCCGTAAGTATTCCGTGTAAACAAAGAATTAAAAAAATGTAAATCCTCCGTCTTAATTAAGGAAATAACAAAAAAGAAAAGGGAAGATAGGGGAACGGATGAGAATAAGTAATAGTCTCAAGGACATTCGTGCGAAATTATAATGATATGACGCAGAGAAAGGGAAAGTGGAAAAGATAATGAGAATGAACGAGAAATAGAGAAGGCAGAAAGAGATGAGAAAAAAGCTCTCCGATATGATAAAAAAAAACTTGTATAATATAATTAACAAAAAAAAAAATTCATCGTACATTAATTATTGTACATATATATAGTATTTTTACATTCTAATTCTAAATTCCATTTCCGATTCTAAATGGTACAGTACAGCTCTGTGTGCTTCGCCTGTCATCCTTGCATTAATTATTACGAATATGTGCAGATAATCTATTTTTCATTGTTTGTTTTTCCTCAAGAGGAAAGTCACTATCCTTATACGTTTCTTATTATACATCGTATAATTATAATTATTTAAAAAAAAAGTTATGTTACGTTAATCTTTATCGACATAGTGCGTAAGAAATAATTATTTTTTGTTCAGTTTCACTAAACTGTTACACTCGATGATTCTTTTATATATATATATATATCAATATGTATTATTTGCAAAAGAAAAAAGAAACGTCGATCAATTTTGTACATCTCAAGTCCTTCGCATTTACTGCATCGCATGTAACGTCGAATTTATCGAGTCGTTTTATGACGTGTAACGATTTTTCGTTATATCAAAATAAAAGAAAATATGGCGACTGAAGAGTAAAAAATAAGCGAGTTTCTTTCGTATTTTTTATTGTCAAACGCTGTAATTCTACGAGACAAATGCACGAAGGCAGAGTGAAGCTTAACACGCTAGTCCTTAATTTAAAACCAAAGTACGACGAAGAAAATTACGTATAGCTTTTAAGCGAATCTCAAATTAAAGAAAGAGAAAAAAAATAAAGCAAAGAAGAAAATAAGAGAAACGAGGAAACGTTACACTTTTGTGTCTTCGCGAGCAAAAAGAGAGAGAAAGAGGATCTGTAATATGATTATATTTAAATGATTCAATCATTGTAAGTAGTTAAAGGGAAAGAGAGAATCCGAAATAAACATTTAAGCCGCTAGACATTTAAATAAGCGACCTATTTTACATGTACGTTTTACTTACAATCAATCAACTTTTTTTTTAACTATCATTACTTATTATTGTACTTTTTTTATTACACGACGATTTGTATGTTATTTTACACATATAGAAGGACTTTTGTCGGTTAGCAATACGGAATCTGTCTCTGTACATTGTTTTTCTATTGCGACTATTAAAAGTAATTATAAAATTTACATTCTTTCGTACTATTTCCTTTCTACCTATTAGCTATTCCTAATTATAACATCTACAAATATTTCTTTTGCATGTAGTTCCAAAAATTTGAAAAGTTTTTAATGTAGCACTCAATCTGGACTTTTTCCTATCGATTAAAGCAGTTAAAATGTGGCCATGTTAACTTTTACGAAAGTTCTTATTAATACACTAAGTGTATACTTACTTATAAGTTGGATAGGGTCTTTAAACTCTATAAAGGTTGCCAGACTTTATGATATTAAAGTTTTAAAATTTTGATAATTCAAAACTTTCATTTTCTTAATTTTGTAAAATAGTTACGTTCAATGAAATAGTTTATTACTTCTGTTTAAAAATGGAGAAAATTATTTGATAAGAAGAATCTATATATAATTTTGAATTTCAAGCCAAAGCTCATCAACAAGTGAGTTCAAACTAAAGCAGCAGCAGCTAAGGTAAGCCGACACTCTGAAGAAGGACATAAAATCGTAACGCGTGTCTTTGTTCAGCCAGTCGACACCAATTAGGAAAGGAAAAAATACGACACCGCAGCACGACAGAATTCCGCGTATCGCACAGTGAAGCGCGTGAACGAAAAAAAAAACAGACCATAGCTCCTATCGCTTCATTTATTACTACTTCCCAGCTTTCTCCTTACGCGACACCGAAAACTCCAGCAACACACACGAACTCGAGGCTATGGCTCAAATAAAAAGGGTAAAAGAGAATAATGGGTGAGCGAAGGTGCGCTGACCGAAGAAATGAAATCGAGCGTGCCCCGTGAAAACGGCTCGCATACGCCAGAGAAAGATAGAAAGAGAGAAAGAGAGAGAGAGAGAGAGAGTAAGGAAAAAAGGAGGAACGCGTAAAAGTACTTTCTTCTCGGTCTCGCGGGCGCGATTTAATTGTCATTCAAGAGCTGCAGGCTCCATACAGCCAAGTCCAAGAGCGCAGTACATGCATATAGGAGCGAGTGCACGTAGGTCCATTCATTTCACTCGCGCGTTTGGCTCTCTTGTCTCGGTCGAAGATCTCGAGCGCGAGCCTCGCGCTCATTGCATAAATCTCCCTATCGCATATAGGATGCATGCCACCTATGTGCACGGGGAATTTCTTTTCTTTTGTTTTCCACGGGCCGCGGATAGGCCAGCTCCTTTCGCGATTCGCGGAAGGCGATCGTAGCGCGCGACCATTTCTCTCCTGTTTTCCGTTTTTATTGTCGATCTCCCCTACGCGTATAAAATTGATGTTGTATAGTTGGCTATGCCCTTTTCAGGAAGTCGATAAAAGTGCTGATGTGCTCTTCGAAATGTGCGAAAATTTTTCATCACTTTTTATTGGCTCTTGTTCTTGCGATTGTAATTGATTCACGGAACTCGTATTATTAGAAAATTCCTAGAAACGGTATATTCTAATATTAACATATTCTTAAGTTATTGTACAAATCATTAACGCGTACTAAATTTTGTTTCCTGAACTTTTACAACTTTTAACTTGCTATATGATAAGAAAAAAAACAGACTCTACAGTTTCCAATTGTATAAGGATTAATAGACACGTTACGTGAATAAAAAAACTCGAGCGGTCATACCGCGAATTCGCACTCTTTAAAACGAAAGATTTAAAGAAAAAAAACAATACGACTCGGTTTGCCTTTTCTCTTTTTCGCCTATGCGTAGAATTGTTTTCTCCCGCACTTCTTTTGTGAACTATAACAGTCAGCTTTTTAATTTTTGCCTCATTCGGTTTCCATGTCATTATTTTTTCCTCATTTTTTTTAGAAAATAACTTCGAAAAACCTTCACCAATTACACGTAATTGTGAGTCTTGCTTTCTAAAAGTTCACGTCATAAAATTTATATAGTTATATTTCTTCAAAATTGTAGAACTATAAGATTTTTTTATAAATTTTAGCTTTATTATGTATATATTATACCGTAATATAAATAAGTACCTAGTGGCAGCTGGATTAAGTTCGCCGTAATTTCAGAATTTTGAACAATCTTTCAAGAATCCGCTTTCCCGAAGGATCATTTTCAAATTTACGATTATGAATTGAACTACCTAGACATTCTGTTTTTCTGGAATCAGTGCGTGGGAATAACTAAATTACAGGAGCCTCTATTTTTAGAATTTTAAAATAATTTTTTAAACCAATCAGTTGGTAAAATATTTGAGAGCGATATATTTGTTTGTCAGTTCATTCGGAGATTCAGTATCTTTTAATGTCACGCTGTACACTAAACGATAATTTAGTACTTATTTTATTATTATAAAGAGCACTTAACTTTTTAGCAGATTAGAAAATATGATTATTATAATGTCTCAAAAATGACTGAAGATTGTGCAGGAAAATAGTTGAGAATTTATACCTTGAGAAAGTGTAAGGTAGGATATACGACTTAACTCTTTATCGACTGCACAATTTCAGAATATAAAACTGTTAAAATTAATTCATGCGAACTTTTCTAAAATGTGTCTTTAGATATAAATAGAATTCTAAATCCTAATTATCTACCTCCTAATTATTAAGGATTCTAAATATCAAGAGTAACAGTGTCAGAAAATTATTGTTGCTATTATTATACACGTTGTTGGTAAGTTATTCATCGGAATAATTAATTTTCTTTTATCATAACGATCAGCAGTAAGACACGCTAACAAGAAATATAACCAATAAGTAAGCTATGCTATTACGATTTAACAAACAAATAATTTCACCAGCCAAATTGCACCTCATCATATCGTCAATTTCTAAATACGTCTAAGTAACAATCGCAGCCCACATTTCAAGAACGTAAATATTAAAAGGTTCCGATTGCTGTTATTATTGGCTTCCTATAACTATATAACAACTCGTGCAAACTCGACCATCAACCTCGAATCACTTATACACTCGCAACAAACAGATAAAAATATCGATCCATTTAGCGGAAAATGCCTTCTTTCGCCTTTCTAATCGCACGCGGCCCCAGTCCTCCACCATCTCATTAAAAATCCATCCAAACGATCAACAACCCAACCCAACCCATCGGAATTCCAAACAAGCTCGCGACTTTCATAATTCGCCGAATAACCAATACTCGCGCTGTCACTGCATATACACCTCGCGATCTGCACCAACAAATTTATTATTACTTTTGTCATCCTCCAGCTGCTCTGTAACGGCAAAGAATCGCCTTATACTATACGATCCGTGACTTATGCCTACTTTCTCGAAGCTGTATAACGAAGGACTCGGACACGAAACACTATCCTAAATAATTCATCAAGCTAACGAACGATATATACGCGCGTGCGGCTCGCCTATCTTGGGGGGGGGGGGGGGGGGGATAAAAAACTAGTGCACATACTCGCGGCGCATTATCTCGTCTCGCTCTTTCGATCGCCAGGTTCGCATGTCGCTCTTACTCCACACGGATACGTTATATGTACATGCATAATGTTGAATCGAGCGCGTCAATGCAACTGCGCCGGGGATATATATATATGTATACATCGGTGTATCAGGCGGCGACGCTTCAACGGCAATCCGCTGCGGATAGAAATCTCTCGATTCATCTCATTCCGACGAGCGGTTTCACTTATGTTTTACCGGTGCTGTTGCTGTTGCTGCAGGTGCCGCGTGTAAAAATGGAAAGTTTCTCCCCCCCGGTGCACGTGCAGCTGGTCTACAATGTGTAATTGCCAGGCGACCGTGACCTTGGCACTGGCCGACGCCGCTGCTATACGCGCCGCAAATGAGAGCGAAAGACTTCATTTTCGTTCGCGCGAGCGCCACTCGGACTCTTGTATCTCTCGTTGCACTTGACTTCGCTCTTCTTTTTCTTTTTCCTTCGTCTACCTTCATTAATGCCTTCTTTTGCATGAACGAGGTGCGTTGAGGTAAAAGCAGTCAATTAGAGTTTTCAGCGGATGATTGAAAATGGGATATATCCTACCAGCCTACCTGCCGTGTATTACCCTAAAATTACAAACCTGATTTTCTGCAAAAGCGTGTAATGATTTCCTTCCATGGGCTTGGAAGTTTTCGTTTCGCGAAATTGCTACCTCTTGCGAGCGGAGTGAACCCGCGGATTTTTCATTATTCGCTTTGACTTTCTTTCGTCAAACTTTTGCATTTTTGCATTTATAATATATAGATATCATCTACTTTCCAAAAATCGCACGCTTATAGAGTGAAATTTTCCGTTCGATGTACCGAGCTCGAGTAAGTATGTTGGAAGAAATGCCGCTTAAAATTTCACTAATTAAATTGGGATTGCAGAAAATGAGTATGTGTACGGCATATGCTTGCCAAGTCTATTAAGGCAGTCTGAAACATTGACCCATGTCTCGTGCAGTATTAAAGGTAGAACGACATTTTTCAGCGAGAAAAAAACCAACGAGATTGGAAGGTTCGAAACTAGAAGTGCGGCGTCGTAATGTCAAGGTAATTAAATAATATCCGGTTTTTAGTTCTCCGCCGGTAAACAATTCCCATAAGGCCAAATCGAGCCAAATACAGGTTTCAAAAGGTACATGTTTTGTTTGAAAGTATCTTCGTTTTTCTAACGTAAAATGGTAGCTATATCCAGGACTACTACTTAATTACAACTATTAATTACGATACCTATAATTATTATATTATAATTAGTTGGTTGTATTTATTATTATTGCAAGGGAAAAGTACAAGACTTGTACAATCATTTAGAGTGTAAATTAAAGGCGTTTAATTTAACAAAAAGAAATTTAGTCCCCTTACTTTCGAGGAAATGTTTACAAAAAAGCGGAAATTTTTTTCTCAATAACTTTATACATGGAAGTAGAAGCAGACGAGTACAGAAAGAACCAATTTTCAATCAATTTTTTTAATTTTTCCATCATGTAAGGGAGTCTATTTTTTTAAGTAGGTCTTGTACATTTCCTCTAAAGACTTCATTATATTTTGCTTCCGGCAAGAACCTTCTTTAAAATACTATAAAACTAGTTGAAAAACCGCTGTCAATTCATTGGCACTTAGCTTCCTCTTACTTATTGTTTTGTCGTACGACGTACCTTCTAATATCAGTCAATTGCCAATCGAGAAACGCTTGATTGTAAAATGCATACGACGCATTCATTAATATTTCCAAATGAGGACGAAACAAGCACGAAGCTGCACATTCAAAATTCCAAATCATGATACATTTTTGATCCTTCATAAACGATCAAAGTAGAACAACAAAGTAGTCTTTGACTCGGTCTTGCGACCAAGTTCCGTGCTCCTCAAGATCTATCTGTCGCAGCTTTCCGTGCTCCGCAGATTATCATATAATTATCCGAAACTATTGATCCGTCAAAGTATTGATAACATTCTAAAAATTATAACTCTTATTTCAAGTGAATAAAGAAAATTTGATTTAATTAAAGAAGTGATTTAGTTCAAATTCGCCAATTCCACGAATCTACAAACCAATCCAAACGAGGGATTAACACCAAACAAAACAGTAAGTACCAAAATCCTTAAATCCTTGATAAATAAATCCAAAAATCCTAATAATCAAAAACTTATTTAAAAATGTAAAGAATTTCTTAATTCATAGTAATATATCTATTTTTAGTTTATCAAAGGAGATTGAAATAATTAATATAAACTGGTTAGAATTAAATTGAGAAAATATTAAAAAATATTTTTGACAATACAAAAATTAAAATTATAATATGTTTAAATAACATTGAATATGTAAAGTCAAATAACAGAGGAACAATTTTTTATTTATATCATTCTTCTCAATTAGGGGGGGGCAATCAGGTATACCTAAATAGAACTTATTACAGAATAAAAGAGAAATATTATTGGGAAAATCTTAAAATTGATATTCAAAATAGGATAAAACTTTGTGAAGACTGTCAAAGAAATAAACTCAAACGCATAAAAACTAAACCGCCAATGATCATCACAGGTACACCTTTCCAAAGTTTTGATAAAATAGCAATAGATATTGTAGGCCTATTTAAAATAAATATAAAAATAAAAATAAATTCATTCTATCAATTCAAGATCAATTATCAAAATTTATCATATTATCGTCTTTAAAAGATCAAATTGCAGAATCAGTCTCAGAGGCATTTGTAAAAAGAATTTATATGTATCTTTGGATCATCTAAAATAGTGTTAACTGACAGAGGAGCAAATTTTACAAGTAAGATGATGAAATTTTCAAAAATTGAAACAACTGCTTTTCACCTCAATCTAATGGTTCTATAGAAAGAGCACATCATCCACTATGTCAATATTTGAAAATTGATGAACTTTTCGAATTTGCTCAATTTCATTAATATACAAGTGTACATAGAATCTCAAAATTTATTCTTTAGGCTTCTCGATGCGTTCTCGAGATACACAAGTTTACACGCATACACACGTTCGCGCGTACACACAGACACAAAAAAAATTTTCTCCAAACTACTAAATTTTTGTTCCTAAAGTCTTAAAAAATGTTGTTAAGTATTTTTGGAAACAAAATTTTATCTCGCCGAATTTTCATGGTGCTAGAAATTATTAATTTGTGATTGGACGTTGAAAACCACATTTTGTACTTTTTTCATTACTATATATTCATATCCTATTTTCGTAAATCCTTTATATTCATTAACAATATTTTTTTCTATATCTGTACTGTATGTTTTATCCTGATCAATCTATACGAAAGATCATAGCTATATATCTTCCTGTTTTCTATCAGTGCATGTACATACATGGTCTAAAAATAGAAGTAGGCTAATTGATCAGATTAAAGATACGGCATTTCTATCCGCCTCAAAAACTGCACTCGTGTAAATAGAAAGATGCTCCAGGTAAATTTTATGCAATATTTATTCGACGGCTCTTACAACATTTCTCTATTCATAAAAACTCAGCCTTTGTCTCGAACACATCTCCCATAAACTTTGTACTATATTAAGACATCTAGGTATATCCACCTGTCATCAAACCGCGCGCGCGAGCGCAAACTCAAAATATTCAATTCCCTGTTTTAAGTATCGAATAAAAACGAAACGATCCACCCGTGTAACAAGCACACGGCGCAGTAAACGACTGCGCACGGTTAAAGACTTTTCGGCGAAAAATTCCGAACAAAAAAAATTTCTCTTTTCTTATACATCTCACACCGCGCGACGAACAAAGACGTTTTGCAGCCGTAAGCACCTTATAAAGCTGAACCAGAAATAAAAAGTGAATTTTTTCCTCTCTTTCTCTCTCCTTACGAAACAAGCGCAGGAGAGTCGCACGCGTCCATAAAAAACAAAACTGAAAAAAAACTCGCCGTGGGTATAAAGTCTAATTGCAGGCCATCTTGGTGTGTGTACCTCTTTAGAGAATGTCATTTTTTTTTTTCCGAATAGATCCCACAGCAAGCCCAGTACAGGATCGTCGCGGCTTTCCCCGAGCACGCGTAAAACTACGCACGGAGCGCGCGCGCGCTTATGATGTATGTGCAGCGTGCGTAGCTACACAGCGTGCGGAGAGCCTGGCTCTGGCACGAACTTGAATCAGGTTGGCGGTACTATCCCTCTCTCCTTCTTTCGCGCGTCGCCGCGGCTCGTACGGCCGTCAGCGGCATCAGCCCGCGAGGGAGAGGGAAAGACGCTTGCATCGCCGCTTCTCTCTCGGCCCAAAGGGGTATAAAACGGTAATGCACGGTATTTAGAGGTCAGTCGGTGTCCAGATATATCGCTCTGTATATCTGGAAAGAGAGTTGGTCGGTTTTGTTTTGTTTTTTTTTCCCCCTTGGATAACATAGTGTGGTTTGCGTTGTGCGACGAGTTGGAGAATTCGTTCGGGAATCGTCATGTTGCCTGTGAGTTTTTATCCACTTGCGGTTTTCTTCAGTTGAAGCTATTTTTTTTTTAATATGCCGATTTTACTTACGGGCCTGTGAATTTCTTTTATTTATTCACTCGGCTACTTTAAAATTTGCAAATTCACTCAATGCAATAAGGAATGCGTGAATAAATATGAAATACGTTAAATGTACCTATAGCTTATATTAAGGTTTTAAAGATTTTAGTGAAAATCTATGACAGGTTTGATAAAAAGGACCAAATTCATTGGTGGAGTAACTTCGGTCAATATTCGTTCATTATGAAGTGAATAGTTCAAACTTTATCTAAGGCTTTCGAAATAATATTAAAACTTTATGTATGATTAAGTACATTGGTCTTACATTATTTCCAAACATTATTTTATTTCATTTCTTGCTAGGGTTAAAGAGCTCAATTTTACGATATAAAACAGTTTTCAGCTATCCATGCCCATATTTAACATTCTTACTTCCTATAACGACTCCTTTAATTTATCCAATGAATATTTAATTTAACTCATGATCTATTTTTTATAAATATTTTTAGATTACCTTTGCGGCCTTATGTGTGGCCGTAATATCGGCTGAATCGTCATCAGTCAGTAGTAAGTAATAAGAAAACTATATACTTACAATAATTTATTTTATAGCTCACTTAACTAATTAATTCAATAGAAGAACTAAATTTCTTTTTCATCAAAAAAATTGAAAAACATTAATTAAAAACATGAAACATGAAAAATCAAAGTTGAACAGACATCGAATTTTAGTAATTCACACATTATAAATACTAGTAATTCAAAATTTGATTGAGTTACGGCGATATTTTATAAATACTATGTATACAAGGTAAATAATAAGTGGACTATTTTTGGATAGATTAATATTTGTTTAATAAACACTATATTATAATATAGATTTTTAATTTGCTTTCAAATTTAGATAAATATATTATATATCTATTATTATACATATACCTACTATATCTGAATAATTATTCGAGATTTTAAAACAATCTTCAAATATAAAGGAGAATGTCTATACATAAATAAAATCAAATACAGAGAGCAAAGGAAACATTATTTCGTGTACAGAAAAACATTTAATTTAAATAAATTCAAGCCGCTTGCTTGAATAGAAAGTTAAAAAGAACAGTGTCTTGCTATCTTCTTCTGTTTCTACTTACATGTATTAAACATAGAAAATAATCATGTTGGCCTTTTTTAAACACTTTCCAAGTAAGGGAACTTACTTTTTTCTGTAATCGAACGTGATTATTCATACACAAAAAGTTAAGCGCACTCTTAATTCGAAAATTGATGTATAGAAGTACGATATTTCAGTGAACTTGTAGAACTATTTGAATTACTGGCCAACGTTGCACTGCGCATTAGTGAAAAATCACTGAATCGTAATGACTGTGACTATTTTAATTCAATAGAGCAAGATTCTTAGATCTTCTTTGGAATTTTATTAGAGATGTACTATATATGACGTAGATTAACTTAATTAGACTTATTTAAAAGCATCTATATATAATCTATAAATAAAAAATCATATGGTGTATAATAAAATATAGTTAGTAATCTGTGATATACGAAACCAAATCTATTTATACATGACGCAACGTCAAAAAGCTACTTTTTTCGCATAATTTATTTCGCTAAATCCTAGAAACGCGTTGAATCAATTTCCGAATCCAATTTGTGCGCATTCATTTTAAGTACCCCATATATCAATAGCTATAAGACGGCAAACCAACCGTATACGATTCCACTAACGCAGTCTACATAAATTTTCACTTTCATAAAAAAAAGAGCCATAGCCACAGTAAATCTGGATCCAATTCCCTCGAAGCTCGACCAGTACAGCCAGGATAATAGATTTCTAAAACGTATGTGCTGGCAGAAACTTAACGCAGCAGCAGCAGCACACCATCGAAATGTAATTGCCAAGTGGCCACTCGCGCGCGCGATCGTCAATCATATAAAATAAGCACGCAAAAGACAAGCAACCGCAGCCAAGGTGCGGAAAAGGAAAGAAAAAAAGCCCCCCCTTCCCCGGAAAACTGTCCGCAGGAAACTGCTCAGCCAACGGGAAATCGAGCCTCTCAAACTGCTCCACTTTCCTGTATACACGTGTACCCACGAAGATCTCCCGGCCCCCCCCCCCCCC
>UELU01138899.1:44300-83339 GCA_900490025.1 Megastigmus dorsalis
CCCCCCCCCCATAAAGTAGACTCGCGCGGCTCGCGTTATAATCACATGCGCGCGACATACATGCCTCGTGGCGCGGCGCGCGCCAGACCCAATGCTCCTGCACGTGGAGAGCGAGAGAGAGAGAGAGAGAAGAGTAAAAAAAGGAAAATCCTGGCGCGATCGTGCAGCCAGGTGCCAAGAAATTCTGTGGCGCGGCGGTGCGCGCTTTCTCTCCGCGGCGCTGCACGTGTCGATTTTCAAGCGGAGCGTAGCGGCTGGAAACACAAAAAAAATCGCACTGTACGCCTTTTACCCTATACTTAATTCTCTCTCTCTCTCTTTAGCGGGAATCACTCTCGATATAATTGGACGCGCCTTGTAGCCGGCGCCGAGCAGCCGAGAGAAATCTCTCTCCTCTATACCGACAATAGAAATTGATTTGCTTATTATTATTGCGATGGGCTTTAGAGCGGAACGGGATCGCCGCGAGAAATCGGCTCTTTGCTGCATTGGTATATCGAGCTGCTCTACCTCGACGATCTTCTTATATCTTATACTCTTTTACGATTAGTTGGACGCTTGTATACGGGCCTAAACGCAAACGAGACGATTGTTGGAACAATTGGGAATCCGGACTGACGTGAATTTCGGTAATTCGACCAGTACTGTATCTGGGAATATGTATAAAATGAAAGAAGGGATCGTGGGAAAATGCTTTTATGAAAATTAAGTGGGACGCGACACGCACAAGTTTAAGATCCGAAGGGTCAAGTGCACCGTGCACGTGTATAAGCAAGGCCATTAGTCACTGGTGGCACGTGTTTACCAAACGTCGCATGGAAATATAAAACCCAACGGTATTATATACAATATATAGTCGGTATACATATAGAGAAAGTTGAGAAAAATAATGATACCTGCATACGGTCCATGCTCTTTTTCCCTGAATGCTAACGGCAGTTCGCTGTCGTCGGACTATCTGTGCGCACGGCTGTACCGATGAACGAGCTTTGAAAACATAGTATTTATTTGCGTACCGCCATGATTGGATATTTCAAATGCGCGACTTGCTCGAAACGTCATTAATCGTCGATTCTGATTTCTGTTTATAATTATCTGCTGCGGATGCGCATGGAGAGAAGTAATCTGACAAAAAATGCTGTTATTTTTCGTTGATTAATTATTAGATTTTCAATAAAACTTCACTAGAATTATATAGTATGAACTATTAATTCAGAAGGATATCTTTTAGTATTGCAATTTGTTTTATGGATTATTACTTCTCTCGGTGTACAATTTATAACGTTCATATATATAAATTATTCTTTCCACATTAATACAATATACTTATATGAATAGTTAAATAAAGATGACATTTTTGGTAAAAAGGTTACTCGTCTAATCCGAGTAACACGAGAGGAGAGTACGAATACAGCGGCGGAAGCTACTTGAGCGGCAACAAGCCAAGTTACAGCGATCTGGGCAGCGGTACGTACATCAGCGCAGGCAGTTCGCCCTACGCGAAAAGCGACTCGCGCTACTCGACCGACACCAGCGGCGACAGGTAAATCCTCCACCCTATAACGATAAGACCGCACCGCTCGTTCCCCCTGCAACCAGTCAAATTCTGTTAACAGCACCGACCCTCGAGCGAGCCTGACCAACAGCTTCTACAAGACGAAGTACGGGAGCGAAGCGGTGGTGAACTCCCTGCGGCCGTCAACCTACCACAGCTCCTCGCCCTCGTCCTCGTCCTCGGCCTCCTCCTCCTCCTCCTCCTCCTCCGGCGAGTTATCCTCGAGCCAACAACAGCTGCCGTCCAGTCACTACAGCAGCAGCGAGTACACCTCGAGCTCCGGTCATCCGTCCTCCTCGACGGCTTACTACGCCTCGGCGGGTAACAGCGGTGCCGGTGGCGCCGGTTCCGCGGCTTCGGCTCCTTCTACATCCGGCGAGTACTCGACCACCGGAAGCTTCTCCTACGAACGCGGACCTTCCGAACAGCAGCAGCAGCAGCAACAGCACCAGCATCATCTGCATCAGACTGTCTATGCGAGCGCCGCTGAGGCTGTTGCCAGTGCACAGGCTGCCGATTATGTACCCACTAGATCGGCTTACTCCGGATACTCCGGCAGTCAGGGAATTACCGACTACGCGCAGACTCGGCCTTCCGCTTACGCTCATGGGTGAGAATACGATAAAGTCACCCGTTTTTTTTAACTATTGCGATCGATGAAGATCGGTCCGAATGGAAAATTGGTTATGCAGTTTTTGTGATTTTCTTTTTATCGTTTCATCTGCCGATTGAACCAGGTCACATTTTGTATGTGTACTGCAGAAACTTATTTATAATAGGCTATCGCGTGCAGTGTGGCAGAAACGAATTTACGTCTACCTGCCATATTTGCGGCTACTATCGCTTTGCTATACCATACTCGCGTGTCTACTGATAATTACAATCTTTTCTATACTTTATATCCTGTAACAGTTTTAATAGACTCGTCGATCTATTTCATAAGATTACATAATTTAAAATCTTTTACTTTTTCTTCACTTATTGTAGATGCATTTAATTTTATATATCTTGATAGATACATTTAAAAAATAGATCGCAAGTAGTTTTTCTTTTTTTCTTTATTTATGTAAATCAAAAACTAAAGATTATACTATTACTACTATCTAACTCTGATAAAACTATTAGAAAATAACTCTAAATATCGGCCTAGAAAGAAGACGTGATGTTTAGAGTATGCAAAAAGTTCAAACTTTCATTTAATATTTTTCATATTTTTTTAATTAGGTATTGGGATCAAACTTTTTTATTCCAACGTTTTTAATATTTTAAACAATAGTATATATGTATATATTTTATACGTGTTACTTTTTATTACTAGAACCACGAGTTATTTCAGCTTCATTTTTCATGCAACTTGGAAACCTAAACTGTGATACTTCCTTTACTCATTAACTATATATATACATGGTGATTAGTGAATGTACAAAACCGTTGTCATTATTTAGAACATCAAATAAACATATAATTTAAAAAAAAACTTGACCCCCTTACTTGAAGGATAAATTGATAAAAATTTGAAGAAAAACTAGTGCCTTTCTATAGTCGTCTGTTTCTAATTCCATGTATTTAATATAGGGAACCATTAACTCGGTCATTTTTAATATATTTCCTTTCAAGTAAGGGAGTTAATTTTCTTTTTAATAAAACGAGTATTATGGATAGGTAAGGGCATCCCCCTTCTAAGCATATAGTATATAACGATTTTCCATATTCAGATGGATTCAAAGGAATGATTCAGATTTATAAAAGATCGTTAATTAAGGTACACTTAAATCGAGGATGTACATATTCTTCTATACGCAAAGTACAATACTCTGAGAATGACCCAGAAATAGGGCAAAGTACGATGTAACCCCATAACCGATATATCCACAGGGGTCTCGGCAGTCCGATCTCCTCGCTCTCGCCCAGTGACTATCCAGGCAGCAGCGGCTCGCATCACCACCACCACCCGCACCACCAGCAGCAGCAACCGCAACATCCGCACCACCACAGCTACTCCCTGAACGAGGAATACCCAACGCACTCGATCTCCCAATCCCAGCACCAACCGCACGCCTACAAGACCTACATAATGAGCAGCGGCAGCGGCGGCGGCGGCGGCGGTGGCGGTCCATCCTCCAGTTCCTACCCGAGCAAATACCAATCGGTCTTCGGTGCGATCAAGAGCCTCTTCACCGGTGGCTCGCTCATGCCCGACGCCAGTCCCAGTGCCACCCACCTCTCGTCCTACCCCTCGAGCTCCTCCTCGGGCCCGAGCTCCTCCGGATACTACTCCTCGGGACATCACTTGCCCTCGAGCTACGCCTCCGCCTCTTCTGCGCCCGTTGCCATGAGTTCCGCTGGACCCGGATATTACTTCAGCTCTGGGTGAGTCGATTCGTCGGTGCTTCCTTGACTTTCTCTCGGCAATGCGACAAGTGGGGCAGGATGATATTACAAAAATCACTCGCTACAACGGAGAAAGTTCAGAGAAAATCTTTCCTCGTTATAATCACCGCTTGTACTTTCGGATGGTGCGTCGTTATAAAGCTTGATTTTACGCCGTTTGTCGTTAGGCCTGGACCATCGAGCTCCCCTTACTCCAAACAGAGCTACGGCGGGATGCCGATGCGATTCGCCTCCTCGGGCTACGGTAGCGCGCCGATTGGCAGCGGCTCTAGTCCCGGCGGCAAAATCATCGTAATCAGGGACAGCGGCAGTGGACACTCATCCCTCTATCCGTCGAGTTCGGCTGGACTGCTGGGCTCGCCCTCTAGTTACGCACCAGCCAAGAGCAAGATTTCCGCGTTCGCGCCCGGCGCTGGACCGAGTTACATGTCCGCCTCGCCGAGTTCTCTCGTTAGTACACAACTTTATACAACCTGAGGTGTGTTCTTAGCGTTTGATTGTACATAACATTGTTTTCAGCAGGGATACAGCGGCGGACCGATGAGCAGCGGATACCCATCGGGCGGATACTCGAGCGGTGGAGGCGGTGGTGGCTTCGGCGGTGGTCACGGCGGCAGCACCTTTCTCGGATACTCGGCTTAATAGACTATTATACTGACATAGACTGGCATAGCGTCCTAAGTGGAAATATTTTGCATGCGGAAACTGCTGCGCGAGACACTTTTTTCTTTCGGACCTGCTGCGGGCTTCGAACGAGTTTTTATTTTCTCGCGATTATTTATGTTGTGCTTTTTAACGGCTCGATCCTCGCTGAAATGGTACAGAAGAATTAGTACGATTCGCGACGAGAGATATATTAAATTATTTAAATAATTTATAGGTACAATTGAATTGAAATGTTCATATGTATCGCTATTGCTGTAGAAACGATTGCGAATACTTTTTATGTATGTATACTCACCGAGTACTTAACTTATTGCGACTATTTACGTATCTCTTTGAAACTATAAACTCGTTGATATCACCGTGTGCGCTGCTAAAAGAAATGCTGTAGGAAAAAAACGTATCGGAGCCAATATCGTCAAGTACCTGAGTATTTATTTTCTCCGTGAAAGAAAAATATTTCCACCAACAGACTACCTAATATGCAAAAATCATTCTTAACAATTACTACTCGTCTTTGAAATTATAGCTTATTTGTTCATTAATAATTGCTTTTTGACACTTCATGCGAAAAGTTCGATTTCGCGCAGGCTTGAATCAAAATGCGCATGCGCTAAATCAAGCTTTATACAAGTTTTATACAAGTCGTGTTGAAAAATACCGTTCGATATACGAGCGAGAAGGTGGTTTTAACAAAGACAAGATCACTTTATCGTACTAGTATCGAAATGTGCTATTCTCGAATGCAACATTAACGATTCATACAGACATATTTGTAGAAGATTATAACACTAGCATATAATTATTTATTAACGAATAGAGGACACTGTAGATAAAATCTTGCGCAAGAAAATGTTATAAAAACGTAAACATTTACTCCTTTATAATATAATATATCTCGTTATATTTTATTCAAACTGTAAAAAAATGAACATTTTTTAATAACTCTTGATTAAACACTGCAAGAGCGAGTGATATCTTATGATGTATGTGTTGCGGTTGCGTTTGTGAATATTTATTAAAATGTACTCTTAATTGTAAGTAATGTGCAAGTAACTACCGTACTTTTAGGCGCTTAGTTTTGTACTGAATTTGTTAATAAAACAAAAAGTTGTGTTTACAGAAAAAGGCACTTCTGTTCTTTGGTCAAGTATAGAACGTCATCTTCATTTCATCTTGCTTTCCGATCTTTGCGAGACCTTCTCGCGATTTGTTTCGGTACGACCTGAATGTGGTGGTGTGCGCATTAATTTTGGTTTTGCTAGGAATGCGTCTTCTTCTTTTTCTTCTTCTTCTTTATATTGAGATCTTATTTCATTTTTACCCAAAACTATATTCTTTTTCAAATCATCACTGAAAAATAAGTTTGATATTTTTAAATACAGGTTTTTCATTTGCACTGGTAAGTAGTGGTGCTTAACTTTATTTTAATAAGCAAAATTTGTATTTCTTAAAAACATTTTGCATAGAAATTCCTTAATTATATTTTATATATCTATATATTTGTTCCAACGAAACTGCATAAAATATAGTTCATATTGTTATAAACAGTGAATTATTTAAATTTACCCTTAAAAGTCTTAAAGGTTCATAATCATCAATATATAAGTTACACTGTATTAAAATGCTCATAGCATTATGTCTTAAGAATTCAATATTATATAAATGTATTTATTATATATACTCACTCAATTTCAATGTCACTCTTCTTATTTGTCACTGAAACTAACAAAATTGACATTTTAAGTTATTTATGCGTCCACGTATAAAACTATCACTGCTTTAAATTACAACGATTTTTTACGTACTTTCTGCTTTAAGATCATCAAATGTAGTTTCACTACAAGCAAGTGTGGTTGAAGAGTTTAATCCAGCGTTTTTACTTTCTCTGCAAAGTATAAAATCAAGTTCATTTATGACAAAAAAAACGGGAGACAGAACCATTAAAAACTGAACGTTTGATATTTAACGTATTAAAACCATCAATTTGTCGTTTATTAAAATTTTACTTTTACTTGGACCAAGATAATACTTTCAAAAAACTTATTTTTTATTAAATCCTCTTTTGTTAAAAAGAAAAATTTTCTATATCTAAAATTATTTTAAGTACAATAATTAGATTGAATATTTCGTATAAGCTATTAGAAAAACAATATAATAGAAAATTATTCAATATTGAAAAGATAAAATAAAATATAAAAAAATGTTAAAAAATGATAAAATAAAAATTAATGAATAGAAATATCAATAGAAATAAAAAAATAATTGTATCAAATACATATATTACAAGTACAGAAATAATTTCAGTTTAAAATAAATTAAATTTTAGATATCTGTCAAACAGTTTTAAGAATTGTGTGTTAAATTGATTTAAAATTTTTTTTTTTTATTGATATTTTTAAAAAACTAAATAATGTTTAAAATAATTAACTGAAAAATGAACAAATACCTGAAGAGTAGAAAATAGACAAAAAAACCAACGAAAAATTTCTAGATAGCAGTCGGATCACGATTCAAGTTTTTCAACTTGAGTTGATTAATCTTTGTACACAAATAGACCTTTTCAAGCAAACGATGTGGATAAATAAATCTTTGTCATATAAGAAAGCGAATTAACAATATGTTGATAATCATCAAGACTATTCTGACCTGCAAGTCAATAAATCATTTTTTGGTGTATTAGATTTTTCAATCATTTCTTCTCTCAGAGGATATGTGTATGTGGAATAATACACTGCTAATAAACTCTCCCCATTAAGCTCTCCTAATTCAACACGGACAGGATCGTCTTTGTCTAATTCTTTCTCTAGTACATCGAATATCTCCTAAAAGTAAAAGAATGAAATAATCTGTAAAAGCTATGATCAACGAAACATTTTGTAGCTCAAGATAAACGTACATCGTCTTCATCTGGAAACTCATCGTCATCATCTGACAAATTTTCGTCGCACTCTCTTTTGTGTAATTTTAGAGTATACGAAATGTGATTTCTGTGAGAAGAATTAAATTGAACAATTTAATTTTAATGCATAAATTGTTTTTATTAATAAATATAATAATTAATAATTCACCTAAGTTCTTGATCACTTTTTGTACAGTGATACTCCAAAATGTTTTCTAGATGTAATTTTTTAGCTTCTTCGTTTATTTCGTTATTTAACAAAAAATTTTGTAGTGCTCCATTTACATAAGGTAGTATCTAAAAGCAACAAAACGTTAAAAATAAAAAATATGTTTCTAAGTATTTCGTGTATTTTACTTTTTACAAATAAATTAGAATAACCAATAACTAATAACTTAATATTATACAAAAACTTACCGATTTGTAATCATTTGATAGTAAGCTTGCCATTGTTGAAACAAACAACGGTGCCATTACTGATGCCCTGAATCTAGCTGCACTGTGCAGTGAAAGATTCATAAATAAAGCACAAGTGTATTCCAATCTGTATGATCCTGTCTTAAAATTGTCATTACCAAAATGATATATTAACCATTCTACTAAATTAGCTTCTATCATGAAAATTCTTTGTTGCTTTCTCAGAGACAGTTTTTGTAGTGTAGCTAAAAGCATGTCCAGAGTTACAATGTCACCTCTATTGCTATTATAACTATCTAAATACTTAATGATCTGGAAATTAAATAAAAATAAATTTAAAAATAATATTTTCATAATAAATAATAACAGTGTCTTGTGACTTTAAAATAAAAAGATCCTTCAATATTTACGAAATGGATTTTCAGAGTATAAAATAGTTTTAATTTGTTATAGCCATTGTACACTTACAGCATTCAATACTATAGGGCCAGATGTCAAATAAGTTCGACCGCAACTTAACGACGCTAGTGCATTTAAAAATCGACATGCAGTTTGTTGATTTACATCTCCAGAGGTATCGGAGTTAACAGGTTGCAGTATATAAGGTAGAACACTATTCTTATTAATATCACATATATTTCCCTGAATTCCTAGAATATCGTTTTGTGTATATGCATTAATAGTTTCACTTCTATGTTCTGGTGGACTTAAAGTAAGTTTCTAATAAAAAACGTATTTATTAAAAACACTTCTTATATTGTATATAATATTGTAGCAACTTTTTTTTAAATTCAGTTACCTGACGTAAGGCTTGCAGCAATAACAATTTGGATTTGCTATCACCTCTTCTTAAGTGAAGCTTAATTTTTTTAAAATTCAATAAGTTAGGAGGCACAGGAGTGTTTAAAATATTTTTCTGATCCACACCAAAAAGATTCTTGGATGATTCGTCTTTCAAATCTACACTTGTTTCCTATAAATTAAATAATAGAAATATTGATACAACTTGATGATTAAAAAATATTATTAACAAAAGAAAAAAATTTCACGAATACTATCACTGACCTCTGAATCAGTCTGTATATCTCTATTAAATCTGTCAGGGAAAATTTTTATACAAGACTGTAAAATCATATCCAGGTTAACAGGTTGACCTCGGACCGAATTCTCCAAAGCAATAGTTAATTCTTCAGCAATCTCATTCATCTTCTGGTAATCTTCATGTAATTTATGAAATCGTAATTTCAGTTTTTTATAATGTTTACAAACTTTTAATAAATGCAATTTCGTTGAACTGAGCTCGTCATCATACAGTATAGACTGTGTGCCAGGAACATCGAACATGCTGGGTTTTACCACGCTGGGTGTTACCAGATTTGTACTATAATGAGGTTCACTTAGTAATGAAAAACCAGTACCATTTTTAATACTGCTTATGTGTGTTTGTGTACTTCTGTTAGAATTTAATTATGAAAGATTAATAATAGAAATAAAAAGATACTTTTTCAGAAATGAAATTTGTTAATTTCATCAAATTATATAAAAACTTACTTTGCATGTAAATTACTATCTTCAATCACGTATTGATTATGTGTAATCCATTTTTCAATTTCTCTATTTTTAATAGTTGAATGAATAATTTTTTTATGTGATAATAATAACTCACTATTATTTTCAATAAGGTTTGCTTCATCCTGACTCTTTTTATCTTCAGTAAAAGAATTTACTAATGGCAATTTTTGTACTAAAGGCAATTTTTCAGAATCATTCAAATTAATATGATCAAAAATTTCTTGTTCTCTTTTTGATGATGAATATTCTTCCTGAAGCATCAAAATAAATTATTTTGGAAGGTTTTTCATCTAAAATATTATAGATCTTGAGAAGTTATATTTACCTTAAAAAACTTGTGAATAAATTTTTCTAGATCTACTATTAGTTCTTCCAACCATTCAATATCAAATATTTTTTTCATTGATTCATCTTCGTGTGGATTGACAATGTATGGTAAAGCAAAGAATGTCATAAATGAACTATCTTTTAACTCTTCTATTAACTTTTGACCATTACAAGAACTAAGAAAGTTTTCTAGTTGCTTCATATATTTAATAGTTAATTTACTCTGTTCGTCTTCTAATTCCTACGAATACAATAACAACATTTAAAATTTTAAACCAAAAATTTTAAAATTAAACATTAAAATTTTCACTTATCCAAAATACCTTTTCATCGTCCACTGAACTAAATTTATCAGCAACATTCTCTAGAATTACTAGTGCTTTACTGGATTTTTCCAAATCTAATAAAATGTTGAAGAAAAATTATGAATAAATTTTGAATAAGCATACATTGAAATTCTTGGTAATTTCAGAAAATTAATAATACAACTTAAATAATACAACTTATACCATATTTTGTGTTTTGGTGCAGTTGAATAATACGTATTGGTAAAATAGCAAAATGTACCCTTAGCTTTAATGTTACAACTTTATATTCAATGGATTCCTTAATATCTGACGAAAATGATGTATTCCAGATCTGTAAAATAATTTGTATTAAAAACTCTGTACAATTATTACTATACTTATATAATAATAAGAATTACATTAAAGAAATCCTGCCAATTTCCAGAAAAAAATATCGAAGTTATTTTATCAGAGGTTCTATTTGATGCAGCAACATAGCATTCCTCTTTATTATTTATTATTGAATCAACCATTTCTTCACAGCTCTCTAGCTGAAAAACAAAATACCTACAGTTTAAAGAGTTGAATTAATTTTTAATACAACATATTATTTATTTTTAAAATTGATTTTAAACATTAAAAATTTAAATAGAAAAATTAATTGTTATTATAAAATGATTAAAAAAAAATATTTACCCAATAACTGATCACTGCTACTATTTTTACTAATCGCATTTATTATCCCAAAAATTTCAAATAATATTAATATAAATAAGAATAGCGATTAAAATTATAATTATAATAAAAAATATTTATATACACATTTCGTTTTATTTCATTATTTGTGCATACACGTGTTCGGCGAGATCCGCGTTATTTGATAGAACTTCTGATTCATCACACTCTTAACTTTACTATAGCATATCGCAAAATGGAAAATCAATAAAGGAGTATTTGATTAACAGAATTAGACCGATATTACCATTTCCACATTGTTCAAATATATTTCAGACGAACACTGACTAAAAATTTCGCCTAAATTTTATTTCATTACCTCTTGACACACTTCGCATTATTGTGGTAAATAATATGCAACTTGATATACAACTTTATGTTGTTTATAAACAATAAAAACAAAAAAAATCATATGAACGCTTTAAAAGCAGTGAAATAAATAATGAAGCAAAGAAACGTATTTGAAAACAGCATAATCACTTACACATGTCACTTCTAACTTCTAAACCTCAAAATAAGTTTGAAACGAACCAGTGAAACACCTGCAGTCTGGGACCCGGTGTCGAGCTGTCAATTGAGACACCAGACGATAACATTGCCTGCGCAACGAACTGTACTATACAACTACAGTTCATACAATTAGGTATTCGTATACAATCGGCACAATTCGCCGTTCGTGTATATACCACAAGCGCATAACTCTGAAAGTCTGAACTCATAAGTACTTATACAGCAACTATGTACAGTATACGCTTATATTATATACTGGAGTTAATACAGTACTATAGGCCGCTAGGCTAGGCTGCTAGCCATAACATAACTATAGCTTACAAGAATTGTAAACAAACGAAAAATCCAGCCACCAGATAGCGCAAGGTTCGACGCTCCCCTCCCTTCGATATATCAAATATTAGATTATCAGACGATGTCCTCCCTCGAGGCTCAAATCCCAATTATAATTACAAAAAAAAAACTAATTCATTAACACTGAACTGGCTTGCATTTGTTATAAATCATTGTTTGCTAAAAGTTAGATTTCTTTCATACAGTTTAAAGAAATCCGTACATATAATACAAAGCAATTAAAATTCCTCCAATTCCTGTACCACAAAACGAAGAAAACAGAAGAGTTCATTCTCAACAACATCCTCCCAAAAAAACGCAGACAAATGGCATTCCAGTAACCTGGAAAAGGAGGATAGGATACTTAGCTCACCGCAATTTCTCTACGCGTTCTCATTCTCACAGACTTAGCAGCGCAACTAATTAAATTTTCTTTCCTCTCTGTGCCGACGGCATCTATAACATCGTTACCAAATAGAACCAGTGACAACCTACATATTATATTTCTCCTGCACTCGAGTTCTGCTACTCTCTCTCTCTCTCCCCACATCATCCAAAAATCGACCCATTCCCGCTGTTCATCATTACAAGTCTGTAACCTTGTACAGAAACATCATATATAGACCACCGTTAGTTTACGTGTATGTATACGTTTCGGAGCGGATCCGTAAGTTAAGTTTGGTTTATCCCGGCTATACAAACTCGCGAGCATCAGACTCCAGTTCGACCAGTTTACATCCGCACGCTCATCGGTCAAGTACGCAACGCGAAAAAACGCTGCACAGTGCACGTATATTTTTACCTGTGACATTCTATATATATATATATATCTAAAAAATATTTTCGCGTTCCCAAAAGGATAGTGCATTGCACGCGCAGGAAAGCGCGAAGAGGATTCGCGTGTGCAGTGTTTCTGTGCGTGTGTGTATTCGAATACACGTATATATATATATATATATATATATATATGCATGCGTGCATCGTATGTGTGAGTTTGTAAGTAGCAAATGCAACATGGCGAAAAGCTGTGGTGGTGCGACTGATCGCGCTGGGCGATCGAGTCTCGGCAGCAGCGACTTTGGTCGTCGCTCGGTGGCTGCAACGACAATCTCGTCACCGTCAGCCTCCTGAATGCTTTGGAGGCGACTTCCCCGTCGCGTCGCTGGAGGCACAATACCTCCGACGAAACGGAAAACTACTCGACGAGAAGCTAAGGAAACCATACGAGCATACACATACACATTAGCGAGCGCGCCTACTCGGAAAGCGCCGCAAAATGTCTACGAGATCGCAGTTAACCAAGGATTTGAACGGTGAGCTTGCGAATTATTGACACTGACAATGTTATGTTTATTGCATGAATGAAGCTTTGGGACTCTTGGATCAGGGGTTTGCTGGGGTTTTCGCTTTTCCTGGAGGGCTCTTGGACTCGTTTTTTTCGGGTCGACTGCCCCGCCCCCCCGAAAACACTCTTCTATGTTTCCATCTCTGTCTCTCTTTCTCTCCATTGCCGGTATTGACGTGCCACTGCACACACGCTAAGCTCTTTTATCAATCTTTTACTAGTTCTTGGATTTTCTTTTCTCCTTTATCTATTGCTCAGAGTTTGTTTGAATTAGGCGAAACTGCAATCCAGGGGATTGGGAGTTGTGACGAAAATTTGATGGCAATGAATAAAAAAAGGAGTATAATCAATGTATGAATCATGTGTTACTTATTTACTTTATATGCAATGCAGGAAAGTCTTGAGTGTAATATGTAGGACACTGTCATGCATTGAAAATCAGTTTAGTCTGTCACTGAAGAGCAGACTACGACATGATGTCTTTGATTTGATTACTTGTCATTGTTGCCACTAGAATATTAGTCATAATTTAAATAACCTTGGCAGTTTCTACATTTTTCTTTTATAAACTGTAACCTTATATTGTTTTTCTAGTCGTTTAAACTACTTTAATAAAATTTTATTTTATAAATGTTCGTTCAAACTTGTTTACATTTTATAAATTATCTAAAAAAGTAATTAATAAATGAAATTTTTATGTTATATATTAATTGTAAAGTGTTTTTATATATTTTATGTATTTATGTTTATATTTTTATTGCATTTATTTTGTTTAGTTTACTATTTATATTAATTTACGTAATTTTAATTAAACAAATCTTATACTTTTTTAATTTTAGTTTATCAAATATATATATTAATCATATATTAAATAAAATAAAAGTAAATTAAATTATTATCTTTCTTTTTTACTTTCTGTCTTTCAAAAGTAGACAGATAAGAAACTGTAATATATTCAGTTCTACATCTTACATCCATCTAGTTTTCTTTTTACTTAATATCACCAAACTATACCTATAATAAAATTGAACAGAAAGTATGAAGGATAAAAAAAGTATGACTCATTCTTAAAAACTCTTTAGACTAAAATTCTCTCATTTATAAATGTATTGTACCTATGTTCCATTCAATTGTTTATTATAAAAAAGTATGTACTAATATGTAGTTTAATTTTTGCTTATATAATTGTAGAGCTTAATTGGTTAAGTACTTTACAGATTTGTGTTTTTCTGTTCATATCTAGATTTTTATAAATTACAACTGTACTTTTATAAGCAACTTATATAAATGTTATTACTTCATAAATACTTCTTTGACTCCATTTTTTAAGATATTAATTTTGAAATTTTATTTTGTGGATTCTGCAAAAACCATAAAAAATTTATATCAGATGAAAAAGCCATGCAATACCAAAGAATGACTAGAATGTGAATGATATGTAAATTATCTGTTTTAATGTAAGAACTGCTTGAATGACAATGTGTAACTGCTATTGGCCTTATATTAATCTTGTGTTTCCTAATAAAAATTTAATACAATAACAGCAAACAGTAAAAAAATTATAGTATTTACTGCATTGCTAAAAATAACTTAATTTTAATTTTATTTTTCAGAGTCTGTAAAGTCACTTTTAGGAAAACATGTTAAAATATTGTTGAAGAATGTTGTGAAGCTAGAGACTAAACCAGATAAGCTTGAAAATCGTGTTTTAGTAAGTATCAGATTTATTAAGATTTATTTAAAATACAAAAAATTACACTACTTTACTGTCATGTCTATTTCCAGGTATTTTCACCATGTCGACTCTTTCTTCTAACTGCAAAGGTGCCTACAAGGGTGAGTCCATTTTCAAATAAACTTTAATTATAATGATAAAGCTAAAAAAACGTTTATTTTAAAGAAATACTTACTTCTTTCTTGTATTATAATTTGTTTAATTTTGTTTTATTTTCAGATCGACTGTCATTTCCATTACTTGGAAATAACATCTGTCGAATCCAAAAGAGCCAATCAGTTATCGCTAACAGTTGGAGAAAGAGTCTGCAACTTTGTTACTATGGGTTTAGGCAGCGTCGATACCTCCGAGGTAGATGCAATGATAGAAGCACTCCACACTGCTATTCGAAACATATTTCCAACAGTACCTTTAAAGTAAGTTTTTATTTAAAAAGTATTTTTTTATTTTTTTAAAGTTCTTTAGTTTTAAAATTTAAAAACTTATAATCATTATGCTATGAAATTTTAAAAAGCTTCAAAACATTTGTATTGTAATCTTTCTTTAATAATCTTTTGCAGTTACATAATCAGAAAAATCGATGTGATACCAGTCAGCAGATTACAAAGCATACGAGGTAGTGATTTAGCTAGAAGTACAGAAGCTACAAGACATACAGGCCCTTGTGGTGGTTTCTCCACTCAATATGCTTGTATGTGCGATTTGCATAATGTACCTTATAGAGATGAAGTTGCTTGGGTAAGTTTTGCGTCAAAACAATTGCAAGAAATAAGTTGCAACTAAATAAAAACTTAATTTAAACCTTGTATTTTATTTTCATAGGATGTTGACACAATATATTTGTCACACGATACAAGAGAATTAGATCTAAGAGATTTTGATCATCTGGACCAAAAAGATTTGGTGCCAATAGTGTCAGCTTTGGAATACAATACATGGTTTACAAAATTACGTGTATCTCATCTGAAACTTAGTCATGAACCATTAGACAGGTTGTTACATGTTTTAAAAAGATCTCTTTCTATTCAAGAAATATACTTGGATAATATTGGAGCAAAATGGTACACTTTACTTATTTAAATTTAAAAATAGCAAAAAGCGTTGTTTTATTAAATAAAAAAATTTACAGGGATTTTGCACACAAACTGTCTTTAGCATTAATCGCCAATACCAATGCTGTGCTGCACACAATAGATTTATCCAGCAACACAATCGAAGATAAAGGAGCTACAAGTTTATGTGGTGCAATTGCTAAGTTGACACAAGGTATGAAATGAGTTCAAATTATTAAAATCAAATATTTTTTTCAGAACATTACTGTTTTCCTTTCTTAATTCCTAGATATTATAAATAAAAAAATTAATTAATTTTAGGAGCTGCACATACAACTGGGCCATTGGGTAAATTACCTAAAGGTTTGCAAAAATTAAATTTAGCAAGATGTGGTTTGACAGGTAAAGGTGTGGGTCAAATAGCACATGCCTTAAGTTTAAATCGAAGTATGCCCACTAGCCTCCAATATTTAAATCTCGCCGAAAATACTTTAAAAGATGATATTAATGTAAGCTACTATATATTATAAATATAAGTAACTATAATATCATGATAACTGAATGAGCTCATTTTATCATTGTTTTTTTGGTTTTTAGAACTTATGCAGCTTCTTAGCTCAGCCCAATGGAATAACACATTTAGATCTTAGTGGCACTGATACAACTTTAGAATGCGTAAGTTTTCTAATAAAATACTAGATTTTAATAATAATATATGTAGGTCTCATTAATTAAATATTCATTACAATTTTACAGCTTTTCGGTGCTTTACTAAGGGGTTGCGCAACAAATCTAGTCCACTTGAACGTCGCCCGTAATTCGTTCTCGAGCAAGAAAACCAAAGAAATTCCTCCAAGTTTCAAACAATTCTTCACAGCTACCCTCTCCCTGAAGTACTTAAACATCTCATTCTGCAAGCTTCCTCTAGAGGCACTCAAACATCTGCTACTTGGGTTGGCTTGCAACGAAAGTACTGTAGGTCTTGAGCTTGATATGAGCGGCAACAATCTCGGTTCTATGGGTGCTCACGTGCTCGAATCCTGCATCCATGGCGTCAGGTGTATCGCTTCCCTCGATATCTCGGATAGTAGTAAGTGCATATTTTTCTTTTGAATCGTTTGAAAGTTGAATAAATCAAGATTTATTTTACTTTTCTTATGAATTTCCTACAATGGATTATGATTTTTATTACGGTTAAATTAATTTCTCTTTTTCTGCAGACATGGATGTAGATCTAGCACAGGTCATTACGGCGATTGGCAAAAACAAGTCCATCAAGCATGTATATATGGGGCGCAACACTCTGGGTATGAAAAGTAAACATATAGCTGTAGTGATGGATTCACTTGTGCAGATGCTTCAAGAGGAAGATTGCGTACTTCAAGCCTTGCATTTACCAGACTCCCGACTCAAAGGTGATCTGTACAACCTTATTAACGCTCTCGGTAGTAATGCCTGCTTGCGTACCCTTGACATCAGTGGCAATCAAATTGGCGACCCAGGCGCAAGACTACTTGCTAAGGCTCTGCAGATTAATAATCATCTTAAAACGATTATTTATGACAGGAATAATATTAGTCTACAGGGTTATGCAGATATTGTTCATGCTTTAGAGAGGTGAATCATCTCACATATTTAGCAATACTTTTTCTGAATGAATAACTCTTTGATATACTAAATATTCTTTGATCCTCTTTTAGAAATTATAGTGTTAGGCATATGCCTTGTCCTATCTATGATTTACAACCATGTATGAAAGCTTCTGCGGAAAAAACTGAACAGCTGACCAAGAAGATCCAAGATCTACTACAACGTAATGTCGCGCCATGTAGAAACAGTCATGGCCAGGCCTTTCGATTACAACAAGGCTTTCTACTCAGCTCAACTCAACACATGGTGGATCGACTTGTTGTCCAAACACAGGATACCATCAAAGCACTTGCTGCTGAAAGTTGTAATGCCAACGATGATATTAACTACGCAACTGGTATAATTCAAGATGCAGATAATTCGAAACAACTTTTGCCGCGGCTGCATGAGGTACTACAAAGACGAGATGAAAGTAATCCTGTCGAAGCGAAACTCATTGAAGCTGCTAATCAGGTTCATAAAGTTACATCTAGCTATCTGCAGGTGAGTTCATACATTTTATTTATTTGTTTGCTTTGAAAAATGCTACCTTTATCGAATGTTCTTTCGAGTACATCCTAAAATTTTATTAAGTGGCTTAACAAATTTTGTAATAATTATCGCTAATTTAACAGTAATATGAATGTAATATCAATTTATTATGGATTTCAGGATTCCTTAGATGCAATGTTAAAGTGTGCTAATGAACAATGTCCGACTATTCTTGTACAAACTGTTGTTAATAGAGATGATGATTACGACGATAATGAATCTCAGACATTAGAGGAACATCTTAGAGGGACTTGTAAGCAGAAGAACAAACTAACTTTAGAATTCATACAAAGTACTATTACTGAACAAGCTGGAGCAGATCTAATCAATAGAGTAAAGTAAGTTACATTATGAAATTAAAATCTTATTTAGAAAAAAATCAATTAAATAAAAAATATTGCCATTTTTCATTTATGCTCATTAAAAAAAAAGGAATAATTATTAATTATTTCTTTATACAACTGCAGTTGAAATACAAAACAAAAATATTGTATGCTCACTATTTATAATAAATAACGAGCTGTCAAAAATGTTCTGTTTTCGCAGTGAACTGAATTTAGCGGTAGCAGCACACATCTCTGACCGAATCACCGACCAAGTGATCGAATCCCTTTCAACGAGCTACAAGACACTAATAGGTGAATGCGAGATTCGCACTCGCAGCAGTACACCTGATGTTCTGCGGCCGAGTGCCGGCTCGACTAGTAGTGGAGGCGGCAGTGTTATCGGCGTGGGGACTGGCGGCATGTCGCTCAGCATGTCTACGGGTACACCAGTCGTCGAGAGAACGAGCTTGGTTATGGACGAGGAGGATCGACAGTCGAACGGACGAAATGGTGGAGGTACCGACAATGACAATCGCGCGTTGCTGGGGAAGGCCATGGGACGGCTATCAGCTGAAGACGATTCGCCGATGGTAAGTGTTTCAATCTTATTGGGAAAACTATTGGGTTGGGTTGAGGAAAGGAGCGGGTAGCATAGCTAGTGAATCATGTAGACTAAAATATTTGTATTCTTTTGATGCAAATATTTGAACTTTAACGCAGTAGGTTGGATCGGGTATAGAAGCTCATAATTTTGAGTTACAGTACTAAAAAAAATTTTTAATTTAGTTTTAATGATTATCAAACTGTGACAACTACTTACTATTATGGTCTTTTTATGTAAATATTTAATACAAGAAAATAGTATTAATCTTTAACACACTTTTTCAAGTATAAGGAAAACATTGTTTAAAATCTTAATTTTTTATAATTCAATTTTCTGCATAATATTTAAGGATCATTTTATGTTCAAGTTTATCCCACCGAGACTATTGTTTTGCGGTTGAAGAAATCTTTTTTCACACATTTCACTTTTAATCCAGGCATTGGAGTCATTAACATCATTATTTGCACTTATCAATTAATACAATTAGTTGTTTAATAACGGTTAAACCATACATTTATAAACTAAATAAAGAATAATTCTTATAATATTATGTAAAAGTTTTATACCCGTAAATTTTTACACTCCTAACGGTTTTTCTCGATTAGATAATGTTATCATATAATTTATTCAAAATTGCATCTTTGTAAGTTTACTTAATTAAGTTATAGCAAAAATTTATTACGAATCACTTATACTTTATTTATTGATAAGTATATATTAATATATATATTCATCATTCCAACACTTTAAATGTATGTCAAAAGGTAACCGCAACTTCTGATTGAATTAACACATTAAATGTAGTTTCTAAAGTAGACGACACTATCATTATAAAAGTAAGATTAAATTAATCATTGATAAATGAGCGATAACGTGATGAATCAGAAATTGTTTATATTAAGATTACGTCGATTTCTCCTGATGGAAAAGATTCATCTCAAGCGTAACGATTAGAAAACATGCATCGTTTTAGGACTACTCGGCATCACTTAATTACAGACTATTTTTGCTTTTACTCAAATGATTCGCAGACAGCGAAGCTTTTTTCTAATTATTCAGCACGAAGAAAATCTGATACTTATAACTAACTATACAATTTTGGAAAGTTCAAAGATTAACTTCCACGTATTTATTACGTGCAATGCGCAATACATCGCGATACTAATAATTAGTAGGTAAAATATATAATTATAATTTAACACTTAGTTTCTCTATTCATAGATCATTGGAAAGTAGGTATTAACTAATGACGAAGTCTGGTGCTATGAGTAGCTTTTTAAAAATTGCTAAAACATTTGCTAAAAAAAGAAAAAAACATTTTCTAATACGATGCTCGAAGTTTCATATTTGAATTTTCTTTTATTCGAAAGTTTTTAATACTAAAATCTTAATACGAACCAATTTTATATAATTTTGATAAAATTTTCTATACAATATACATCTCTTTAATTATGGGTATATGGTACTAACAAATTGGTTAAAAATCATTCTGCTTTTTCTTATCGCATGACTTGCAGTTGGATTACTTGAATCTTGTAAGTATAATTGCTTCACAAGCATCAACTAACATAATTAATCTTAAGTAACACAGACTATCAATTATCCTTACACTTATTACAATAGGCAACGCCACATTTGTCCAACAAACGAAAGAGTTTACATGGAAGAAAGTTACGGCCTAAATCCGTTGTAGATTCTGTAGAAGGCTTATCCGCAGATGATATTCCGGATCTTTTGCCGTCTTCCTCTTCGTTACCTAAAGGCCAACAAGTAGAAGGTAATTTTCAATGATGTTATTGTATTTTTGGTTATTATTACACTAATTCTAAATCGTCTAACAATGAGTCACCTTTATTACATTTTATTCTCTTTTATCTACACATTCAATGATTCAAATCATAACTATATATATATACGATCATCATATACCACTTTGTCATGCAGGAACATCCGAGAATGAACATTCATTGACAGAGTCACTCGATTCAGTTTCTGAACTGCCATCAAACGCAGGTGTCGGTCAACAATTACAGCATCTGGTGAAGTCAAGACCGCGACGAACGAAGACGCGAGCACCAACGAGACCAATGCTACGACCCGATCAGCCGCAATCCAGTGATGGCATAGCCCTTGGAGAAGGTCTCGACGTTTTCTTTAGACCAACAACGCCCACAACGCCACTAGTTGGATCGCCTACAAGTGACGACAGGTAAAATATTTTAAAGATAGTATTTTTTTTAATTAAGATTTCACAAATAATCATTATTCATTTAAACTATTCTCACGTTATATCGAAGTAAGTATTCTGAAAAATTTTATTAAATGTTATTAAAATAGCTTTGACCAAGCAAAATTACTTAACCTTTGTATAAAGGTACACGACATGTACAGCTGAACACTATTCAGTCTTTTTGATCTTTATTTTTTCAAGATAAAATTAAATCCTTTACAATAGATATTTTTCATTGCACAGCTCCCTTAATACATTCCCGACAACGGCAACCGCGAGCCAGGATGGCGGCAGCCCGAGTCCCTCCGTAGCCAGTCAGAAGAGTGAGGCAGCGAATAAAAAGAGCGTACCCAATGCGCCGATGCTTAAGACTCTGCACGCCGAACAATCACCTCGTTCGCGTTCCAGCGATGATGTGGCCAAGTTCTCACCGCTCGTTGGCCGTAGGTCACATGGCGATTCACCCCTCACTGCTTCACCACTCGCCCGTCGCAATACCGTTGAAAGTGCTAGATGCAGCTCCGAAAAGAATACTGCAGATGGTTCGAGCGAGGAGCAATCCGGTAAGAACTCAAACTATTTGGAAGATAGTTGACTGTATAAATTAAAGAAATTTATTGGCTGAACTTTGCTTTTTTATATATATATATATTAATATTTCAGGTCAAGCATCGACTCCCGCTAACGATAGTAACAAAGAACAACAAAATAGCGATACAATCGAGAGCAGCGGCAAGAGTGTAATGTCGTCGGTGCGAAGATTCGCAGCAGTCGGCCATGGTCATACTAGTCCTACGAATGGAGGTGTCGCGAAAAATTACATCCTGGAGACGGCAAAGTCACCGGTACTACGTTCTCTCACGACTAAAAATAATCAACAGCAGCACGGTGATCGCCGATCCCCGCCTACAACTGCCCCCAAACCCCGACCTTGGAGTATGGCTACGGATCGCAAGTCCGGTAAGTTACACATTCATAACTTCGAATATCCTGCAAATAGTACGTGTTGAGCCAAATTTTTTAAATAATGTTAAAATTTATTTCAGGTGAATTCAACCAGTTACTGAGTGATGGCTCGAGTCCGAACACATCAGCGGGCAATACACCAGACTCGGGTGATGCGCTGGACGAGTCTACCGACAGCGGAGTCTGTGGTCCAGCTTCTCTGCCACCGAGCCTTACGGCTAGCTGCATCGTTGGGGGCTCTCTGGGAAATAGTAGCGGCGTGGAGAAACGTTCCGTCAGAGAATTGGCGGCGAGTTTATCGAAGGGTGGAAGTGGGTCTAGCCAACCGAAAACGGATAAGAAGGAAAATGGTAAAATAAGAAGGAGCATCAGAAGCGTGTTTTACAATAACACTTAAAACAAAAGAGCCAGGGTCCATAACGCGCACGATACGCTTGCACTACCACACCACGGATAATCACACGCTGCAAGATTAGTTATTCATTTACTCAGGTCGTTCTTGCACGATATTAAAGTAACTTTATTCAAATTTAAGACTTGTGAAGAATCAAACTGCTTTGTAATGTATGTATGATATTTTAGGCTAGAGCATTGATTGATTAAGTTAAAAAGCTGATTTGACAACAATTATCTAGTTATAACGTAAAGATAAAATAGAAATTTTAATTGATATTATCGTACCGTTCGTGATTGATTTTACGCAATTAATTTTGATAATAAGTTTATATATATAATAAGAAAAGTTACTCAACCAAATGAATCGTACAAGAACTGCCTCGACCGTCCTAATGTAATTTTTTTTAATTTTATTTGATTTTTCTTTTATTTTCACATTCATAATCAAGTAACATTCATCAAGAGGCTGTATGCACGAGTTTGACTTTTAATTTTTCTGTAGCTTTGCTTTATGTATATTTATTTTAGAGCATTCCGCAGCATGGAGGTCAGCTCTACGACGATATGTTGACCCCCCGCCACTGGCACAGTCGTCCTCTCTTAAGGTATCTTTAGTTTAGTTTTTTTTAATCCCTTAATTCAGTTGTTATTAGCACATTGTTTAGATGTATTTTTTACAACCCAATAAGCTTTCAAATATGAGTTAATTTTTTTTTATAATAATATAATTGACAGCTATCGATTGTAATCTTTCCATAAAGACTGCTAGTTAAATACAACATAATATTTACATGCTTGCCAACTCTAATAATACACTAAATGAATGAGTCATAAATAAAAAAAAATATTAAAAAGTTAACAATTATTCATAGAAAATGTCGTAAGCTACTTTTGAATAAAAATGTTTATCCTTGCAACGTACATTTCAGTAACGTACTTACGCCATTTTTCTAATGAATAAGAATAAACTAACAGAAGATTCACAATGTATCTGCATGAATAAAAAAATGATTTCCACCTATTTTTTGCTTATGTGTTCTCAGGCACCGGAAGCACAGAGAGAGACTGAGCCTAACCGCCGACTAGCTTTCAAACTTCGACGCACCTCGTTTCTTCGCGATTCAAATTTCAATTATGATAATGACACAGTCGACGTTTAGAGAAAAAGAAAGAAAAGAGTTTTAGAAAAACGTGCAATAAAAATCGGTGCACAATATTTGAAAACATGTGCATCGCAAAATATAATAAGAACGATTGACCGATTCTATAGTTTCGAAATTTTTACTTTCGAAAATATGCTTTAATCGATATTAAGTATTTTGAAAACATAATTTATGTTAGTCACATATTCTATTATGCAATGATTTTATTGATCAATTGTGAATAATTAAGAATCGAGTAACTGACTTTACAATATTTTATAACTATTAATAAACTTTGTGTAACGTCAAAATCATATATAAATCGCAGCGACGTCACACGAATATTTAAATATACTATAGTTTTATTATTTTAACAAAGTTTTTGTCTTATACCTATTAATATTCAATGAAATATTTTAGTAATATAAAAATAATTGTGTATAATTAATTTAACACAAAATTATTTCCTAAACTACAGTTTGTAATTAATTTTAATTTTTCAAAATGACAAAATTTTATGTTATAAATTAAACAAATTATCTAGTATACTATATGTTAGTATACTAGATATATATTGTTTGTATACTAGATAGTATGCTGGTTATTTTAAAAATTTGATTAAATATAGCGATACAATCGTAATATGAATTCAATGTGTAATACATGTGAGTATTCATCATAAATTTATTCTTAAATTGTATATAGTAAAAATTTAGAAACCTAGTATCGGTCTTTAATTACAACCAGCGTAGGACAATTATTAAACAAAACTGATATTAAAGAGGTTACTGTTTTTTAAAACTGCCCAGCTATAAGCTGATCAGTGCAAAAGTAAGATGTAATTGTATTATAATCGAAAGTACTACTCGACGATAGCACACATAAATTACATAAATTTCCCATTGTTTTCTTTCTTTTTCTCTCTTTCTTGCCGCTTGCTTTTTTTAAAAATCTTAAGGAACGTAGATGAAATTTTTTTACAACGAAAATGAGAAAAAAAAACCTGAAAACAACAAGCGATTTCCGTAATTTTTTATACTTACCTCGATTGTATTCAAAAAAGACAAACAAACGTGTATGTAAGGGCCAGCATTTTTAAGTGCCTGCTGTTTAGTTCCGATGAATGACAGTCTGAAGGTAACACGTAATATTGTATAAGTTCAGACTTTGTTTATCACGGGCAGGGTACTTAACCCTATGTTATTTGCACTACCTCATCATCTTCCATACTCTCGCTCAGTTATTTTTTAAAATCGTATTTGAAACAGCATACCTTTTTTAATAAAATGTAAATAAAGGAATACAGTTGTACGTTGTATTACTGGGTGATAGTAAAGTGGATCTCAGAATTTAACACATTTTTTACAACAATTGCACGATAACTTCATGATACAATAATGTGATAGTACTCTACATTAAAACAATATTTTAATGACTGAATAAATATAATTTATGAAATATGTAAAAAATCAAATGTCAAAGCGTTAAATTGTTGAGTAGTTCAATTTAAATACCTATATTGAACTTCTTTACAATTTCCAGCCGATGTAATTCAAACTCCAACATTTGCGACATTTAAAAGTCATTAATTAGTTTAAAGTAGAGAAGTATCAAATTATATTTATTTTATTTATTTAGTGTTTATTTTATTTTAATTAAAGTTAAATGCAATCAATGGGTGAAGTAACAATTACACTATTAAAAAAGGATGCGGTTTCAAATCGATGTCTACCTATAATTTTAATTTTTTTTTAACATCAATTCTTCCAAAAGTTTAATCGTCGATTTTAATAGCAATCATGAGTGATTGATCATCGAGAGCGTGAGTAATGAAGAATCAATTATTAATTGCTATTCAGGGATAGGTAGGTCGTTTATTTCAGTAGTTTTACTAGATTTAAAGATAAGGAAAAATGAAACGTATGATTCCAGCTCGGTGCTTATCTTTGCAATACACCGGTGCGCTCCAGTTTTTTCTTAGCGTTTAAGCCTTTTTAGATGGTTTTTTAATATTGTATTTTCGTTTTTTTTTATTATTATTATTGTGCACGCAGGTGCCAAAGCGTCAATATTGTTTTTTATTATTATTGTGACCTAATGATTTGTGCACGTATTCGTGCACGTGTAAATAAACGTGTGTATAAGCGAATTATTTAAGGTAGACGATGAAAAATCTATAATTATACCTTGTATTTCTACAAGCGCCTAGTTATTATATATGAAAAGGTAGATTTGAATTGAGCTGTGCAATGCACATGGAGTGAATGGATATCATGATTTTTTTGCATGGAAAATTTTATGACAAAATCAGTCAAAGTTATCGCTTTACTAGAAAAATTAGATTATTAATCTTTATTGCAATTAATATAAAATAATGCATGATTCGATATTTTATATTATAGGCTATTCTGATGAAACTTAATATTTGTTAAGTTTTAAAGGATAAGCTTAAAGTGTGCAAAATCATTTTCTAAGTCACTTTTTTTACGTTTACGTTATTGCTCATATCATGCTTTATAAAGATTTTAAAAATATTGTATCAAGTTTATTTTAAGCATTAAAAATGATGGTATCTTTTTTCTCGGTGTACAAGTGAAAAAACAAGCGATTTTACACTAAGAATGTAATCTCATTATTACACCGAAATCGTCTTTAAAAAATCAGAAGGTTCGTTGGATAGTATTCCTGCTCAATCTAAGCTCAAATTTTGTTTAATTTAAATATACGCACCCATGATTATCAATATGACATTTAATAATTTAAAAAGTTAAGTTTTCGTATTTATTAAATGTGCAATTTTAAATCTAATTAATGATGTTTCCTATTTTAAATTATTCTTCCTGAAAGTATCCTATATGGGGATAATATTTTCCAATGAACTTTTTTAAATTAAATTTATACAAATTAAGGATATTTGTTGAAACTAAAGTTTTAGAATGTGCAATGTTATTTTTAAAAAACTTTGTGTCATAATTGTTAGTTTAGTACCAAACATAATATTAAAATTTTTATAAAAAAGTATTTAGGAAACTACGCGTTAAGTAGAATATTTTAACTTGTCGACTTTATTTTTTAAATTATTAAATCAGTATTGAAAATTACAAATATGTAGCCTTGAAAAAGATTAATGACTACTGGGCCAGTAAAGTTTGATCCCCGAAAAAAATAGTTAAAATCGTGTTGCATAATATTGATCGAATCTCAAAACTGCGTGTGCCAAATTGAAGTGAACAAAACTAGCTGAGATTGAAACACGCGAGTATCCCTAAGGGACAGCCCTGGTTAGAAAACTTAAAAATGACAAAAATCTTAGTGATAAAAGTATCAAAATTTTAGAATCTCTTTTTTAAAAAAACCACGCATTTTTTTACTAACTTTAGTTATTAATGTGTATATAGAATAATTGATTCTTAGCGTTTTTACAGTGTAATTTTAATTTTGATAAAAATTGTATTCGAAAAACAGTATATTCTTTACTTTCTTTTCTTCATTGTTTATTGGCCGCGGGTCCCTCTTGCAGGAGACCCTATGTGCCACAATTCATATGTAGCGCCCAGTGGGACTTTTTTTGTTAATTTTTGTACCCAGCGGGACTTTTTGTGCGATAGTGCAGTCATGGATTCTTTTTCCGTTTCCGAAAAAATTTTTTGTACGACGGGGTTGGAACCCACGACCTGCACTTGGGCATCCTTGTATTGGCAGGCAAGCGCCTTACCCACCAAGCCAACGACTATCCAAACTAACATATTTATACGTTAAGAATTTTTTTTATATATTTGAACGAACGCTTTTAACCAGGGAGATAAGAAAGTGACTTGATCTCAAAGTCACAATATGTAAGTGTGTGCATGCGACAAAGTATGTATGCGTGTATATAATTTTAATTTATACGATTGACTGAGCGCTCATGGAAGTAGAATTTATTGTAGGAGCATTTTGTGAATGAAAATATTTAGAACGACTTACGTGAATGGATCTGACAGTTGATTTCTTTTAATTTACGATTTACATATTACATATTTACATATTACATATTATACATTCCTTATGTAATTTGCCATGAGTCGCATTCATCGATTTAATAATCATTGTCTTGTCACGATTAGCGATGTATTAAACTGATAATATTAATATTGTTATCACTATTATTGTATTATTTTTTATTAATATTATCATCATTATGATTATTTTTAATGAAATATTAAAGTTTTACACTACGCGTGAGATATTTGGCGGAATTGTATTTAGCATGGGAACGAGATGTATTTATGCGTATATCTTTGACGAACAATAAAAATATGAGATCGATTTAATAAGGAAATTTGAAAAAAGTTATTTAATTTATTTTTAATCATTGCCTTCTATATATATGTCACCAAATTTTGGTTTAAATAATATAAAAAAAAGAAAAGATAAATAATGAACATATATAGATATATGTTGTAGAAAACTAACTGAATAATATTAAAATCATAAACAATAAAGTGGTATTGCAAGCTTCAAGACATTACAATGTATAATTTGAAGCCGTTTATTTAAAAACTTTTCTTTTACCTTGGTACAATTTTTATTTTAATTACTTTACTTTGGTTATTATTAATATAACAAAGTATTATAAACGTTATAATTATACATATAAACATTCTATATTGTTATTCAATTTTATGTTAAATATAAAAATATTAATTAAAAAAAAAATCATTATTCTTATTCTTGGGGGGGCCCCGCTAAATAAGCTAGGCGCCCTGATAAAACTAGATAATTTCCTACCGGAGGATTGATATAAGATTTGCACAAAAAATATTTCCAAGGATATGAAAGAATAGAATAATAGGTAAGCCTTAAAACAGTTTAAAAACTTTTTAATGGGATACCTAAATACTTTAGAAAAGAACTACAAATTTTTCTATAAATTACAGTTCCTTACATGCATTTATTCTTTCGAAATATGACTTAAGAATTAATTAAGAAATTGAGAAATGATTTTACATTTTTTAAGTTATTTATTTCATAACTATAACTTCGAAGCCGACTGAAGAAAGTTGAAAACTGTTTCAAATAAATTTACCTAATGTAATTATTCATGTCATAATAGATGCAGATTTAGTTTTTAACCAAGAAAAGAAAATCTAAAGGTAATATAAAATGCCACGTCAGTGGCAACAATCGAGCTTACGCACATTGGATTATTCTTTTTGAATCAGGCCACAACAGCTGCAAAAGACTGAGTGGGGGCAGGAAATTGACAGAGCAGAGCGGCGCATGTGGTGAGTGTGCACCGTGCAGGGTAGCTGTTCCATAATATCGTATAGGTATAATTTGTATACGACTGCTGCTAGCTGTAGTCTGTACAGTGCCTGACAGTGCAATAGAGAGCGTCGCACGAGAGAGGCTGAGATAGTGAGATGACTCCGGTGATTCTTAGGTAGCGAGTAGTGTGTTTTCAAACAGAATTTTTGAATTAAAGCTTACAGTAAAAAGAAAGAAGAAAAAATATGTCGCGTGCAAAAATAGGGGATAAGGTCGGAAATGGAAACAAGAATGAATCGAGCGTGTGGGTCCGAGCAATCACTGCTAAATCCGAGTGGCCGGACAAGGTAAACATAACCTTACTTCTTGTAGGCTGTGCAGTGAATTTCGGAGCAAAATAAATTTAAGATAACATTTTATTAATATTAGTAAAATAATTTTTTTTTTAAATTAAGAAATATTTTTGTTACGGAGTTTTAGGAGATATAATATATTTATTGTGTGATCGTTGTGATACTAATTCGTCAAAAGTCAGCTGTTCAGAGTACAGAAGTTTGATATTTATCTCCGTGAACATTCGATTAATTACCTATAACATTTTCACGTAAACTTTAGTGTAAAAATTTAAAAATTAAAAATTATGTATTTTTATAACTTATTTATTTTATGTAAAAAAATAATATTTAAATTTACTGTAGTTAACAATAGAAGACACTTTCATATTTTTGGCATTTAAGTGCTATTTTTGTAATGAGCACACAAGATCAAAGAATAATGTGATAAATATCTTGAGAATAGAATATAAATTTTAAGAAAAATGAAATATTTTTTCAATATTTTTGCTGTTATTTATATCAGTAATCATAACAATTTAATTGGAAAATATGAATAAATTACACGTATATTTTATCATTAGTAATACTTTTGTACAATTGATTTAAAGAAATTTTTGAGTATCGAAAGAGTTTAATTATTTTAAGTACTATATAAAATATTGAAATGAAACTTATAACAAGGCAAATAAAGAGTAAATAATTTGTATTTTTATTATAATAATAGCTATAATTTATGATGGGAATTTATTCATTCACATTTTAATAACTTCTTATTCATTTTGTAAATCAGGAGGAGTTCCTGGATGTCATATATTGGGCCAGACAAATTATTGGTATAATTGTTGGCATCGCATGGGGCCTATTACCTTTAAAAGGATTTCTAGGACTCGTACTGTAAGTAACATTCAATGTATACTTACAATCTATATAAATTTTAAAGTACACGTTAAAAATTTTAATTTCACTGATTTTAGATACGTTCTTGTGAATGCTGGTAGTTTGTACTTGTACTTCAGTAGTTTTCAACAAGTAGATGAAGAAGAATTTGGTGGTGCATGGGAGCTAACCAAAGAGGGATTTATGACTTCATTTGCTGGATTTTTAGTAAATATTTAGAAACATTTATTAGCATTTTCTTTATTTTCATTAAGAAATATTAAGTTGCATATTCATAAGAAGACATAATTTTTTATGCAAACACATTTAAAGATGTTTCTAAAATAACTTTATGAGTGTTTCAAAAAGATATAATCTTGAACCTTTAAATAATTATATCAATTGACTCCATAACATATATCATCAAAAAATACAATGAAATTGTATGATAATTTTGCAAATACCATTTACTGCCTAATTTAAAATAATTATTCCTTTATAATGATATATTTCTTGCACAATATAACTTTTATAAAATAAATATATACAAAGTAACAAAACTGATTCCTTATTTTACAGGTGACATGGATTATAATATATTCTGGCTTACACTTTGACTGACAAGCAATTCTTCCAAAACCAAACTGAATAAAAATGTGTAAAAGGATGGAAAGAACAAATAATTTATGGATACCTTGTGACATTCCTTTTTTAAAAACATTTACAAGAACAATTTTGAATTAAGCCATTTTATGACATTCATACATGTAAAAAAATACATATATTCACTGATCACATACACATGTGCACAGTTAAATGAAAACAAATGAGATTGTATTTCTTATTTATTATCCAACCATAGTACGTTTCCGACCGCGAGCCTTTACATCCTCATATTTGATCACTATTTCCTTCAATTGTGATTTATTTTTAAAAAGCTTTTGGTAGCTTTTATATATTAATTCAAATAATTCTGGTATCTCTGCATGGGCACTTAATAATGACCTTTCTAAAACATATAAATCTACAGCAGCATCTTCTGTTGTTGACTCAACACCAGCTAAGCCGAAATCTATAACTACTAACTGATCTGATACTAAAGAAAAACACAGAATAAATTATTCATATCAAGAAAAATAGTAATTTATAATTGAGATTAATTTTTATAGTTAATAAAAATATATGTCTTACCATCTGTCTCAGATTTAATGTTTATCAAATCTACTGTATTTTTCAAAAGAATATTAGATGTTGTCAAGTCTCCGTGAACGATATTTTTCGAGTGAAGTCTAGCTATCGCCCGACCAAGTGCACTTGTAATGTTATCCATCAAAACTTTCACGTCTTTTTTTCCAGAAATATTTTGTTGAATAAAAGTTTTCAACGTTACAGAATTTTCAAAATACTGCATAAAAATACTTCGTCGCTCAAAGTCAACGAGATAAAGAGCTGGTGTGCTAATGCCTGCGTATAACATATAATCATTAATATTTAAGAATTTAAAAAATGAACTGCTTATAGAATATTTAGGTATATCCTTCGTTATAAAGGCGGTACCTGCTGCTTTCGCTCGGACAATAGCTCGAGCTTCCGCTTTGATCCTTTCCTTAGTTATACGTTTGTCTAATTCTTCATGCCTGTATTTTTTTTCAAATCTCTCCTTTATCAATACAGGTTTTCCGAGATATGTTCCTCGGTACAGCCGTGATTCGGCTCCTTGCGCAATCAGTTCAAATTTATCTGGTATTTTGTATACCATGATTAATGAATCCTATAAAAATGTAATTAACATTAAGAATTTGATGAAATTTTAACCACTAGTTAGTTATTGTATAATAAAGCTACAGCTAAAATTTTATGATGGTTCAAAGC
Source organism: Megastigmus dorsalis (assembly GCA_900490025.1). Classification (NCBI taxonomy): domain Eukaryota; kingdom Metazoa; phylum Arthropoda; class Insecta; order Hymenoptera; family Megastigmidae; genus Megastigmus; species Megastigmus dorsalis. The sequence goes on from UELU01138899.1 coordinate 76,303, forward strand.
TTAGCAGCCGAGAAAATAATGTTTTTATTTAACACGTATTCTTATGGAAAAAGACACTTTTTTACGATATTTAAATAATTAACACTAAGATCTTCGTGAAACTTTAATGATCGATAAAGAATATTGCCCGGATTATTCATCAATTTTCATAATATACGTTCAAGGCTTACAAAAGTGGGAAATTAGGAATTTAGTGAAAAAAATGTGTGACCGTTGACAGGAGAGCGAACATTCACCAACGGACAACGTTGCATCGGCGCCTACCCACAGTATATTTATATATTATGCACGGTTAATTCAGTTGACCGCTCTTATTCAAAACTGTATAAATCTAGCAATAGGATTATCGCAATTGAATAGTTATAAAAATGTTATAAAAATTGATTGCAAATACTTTCTTGTTTTTACAAACTATAAAACGTACTTTATTGAAGTTTGTTTTTTGATCACCGCTAATCATATACAATATTAAATGTTTATTTTTTTATCACAACTTCTATAAAATATTAAATGTTATTTTTGTTTTTTGATCTCAGCTTATACAAGCACTTTAAATGTTGATACTGTAATAATGTAAACACATCTCCAACTTAAATGTATTATTTTTAAATCAAAGTAAACACTTATTTTGCGAATCAGTTTTTAATTTGATGACTGGTGCTTTGTGCATTACAATGTAACCAACTATTATTATTGTTGTACACTTATTCTGCGGCTTTTACCATAGACGAGTCTTTGAGGTTAGACAACTTATGTTTCTGCTCAAATAATTTTCGGATATTCTTGCCAAGCTGTGACTGCTGGACTCTCTTCTTGTATACTTTTTCGGTCACCCTCTTGCCTTTCCAAAAGAATCCTTTTCGTTTCTCACTCATAGTTTTGCTACTGGCTCGCAAAATGAGCAACACGCATTGTAAACAAAACGAGTCTCATGTGTCATTGCTATCATAGCATTGCCAGATACGTTCACTACTACTGCAGGAGTCAGAACTCCAGAGGGATACTATAGGGATTCAATTGACTAACTATACGTACGTACCGGTACAACCTCCTATGCAGACATTTGTAAGTAGGCTTCATGAATCAAGATCCAAATGCTTTATGAATCCAAAGATTTTTTTAAAAATTGTTCCTTAGGTAACGAATCTGTAGAATTCTTGTGATCTTAGTAAAATATTTACAGGCGGATGAGTACCTTATTAAGTTATAAGTACTACCTATATGAATTTTATAATTGGCCACTTGTTATTTTAATGAAATAGGTACCCACAGACTTTCAATATGATATAAGTAAAAACATGGACCTTTAAAAAAACTTTCTTGTTAGATAACTTCGAACTATTATTTAAAAAATATTTCAAGAATTTTTATTTTTAGTTAAAGAGTCGAATTAGGTATAAATTTGATGGTAAACGCAGCAATAAGTTATAATTAAATAATGTGCATATCCAGAAATTATTTTTACGCCATAAATTATCAGTCAAGTGGATCTACAAAAAGAACGATTCTGATCTCAAAACCTTTTACAAATACGCGAGGCGCTTTAAATTTACAGCAAGAATGAAATCGAAAGGGAGAAGATCCCGGCTAGATATATAAAACTCTTGGCGCGCTAAGCCTGGGCTGGTGCAGTGGGGCAAAAGCTCCTGTTGTGCACGCACACGCGAATATATACGTAGATGTGTGCGGATATTAGTGCGTCGGCCGTCGAGCGCGCGAGAATCGATCCTATGTGCACGCTGCTGGCTGCTGCTGCTGTACTCTGATGGGACCACAAGAGTGAGAGCGAGAGTAAGAGAGAGAGAGAGAGAGAGAGAGAGACAGAGCGAGTGAGCGGGGGCCGGGGAGCTAGTCAGCTAGTGCTGTGTGTGTATACTGTGTGTGCTTCTCTCACGAGCGCGGAGGCCGCGGAGATCACTCGGCGTCCTGCGCTAATCGCCCTGCGCGCAGTATTTATTCGCTCGCTAGCTACTTATAGCCTAGGTGCTCGTTAGAAATTTCGTCTCTCCTTGTTGCAGCTGTATACGGATATATAAGTTTGGTGCTGGTTTGAGATACGGATTATTTTTTTTCTGCAGCTCGTGTGCATCTCTAAAAGGTCGTCACTGATTTAGATATGAAAAAAAGGCATCTTTAAAGTGATTGTGAGTGAAGGTTGAGAATAATCTCACAAGGACCTCGTCGAAAGACGAAAGAAATTATTTTATCCCTGAGCAGAAAAGGAATAGATTTAACGCGATCAGTAATTTTTTAGTGGTTTTGATCAATTTATCAAATAATTCTGTAACAAAACGGAAAATAAGTAAAAAAACAGAAATCAACACCTGGTGATCATCTGTAAGAAGACGGCACATGTGTTCGTCGTCTTAGAATTAATAGAAAAAAAAAGAAGAAAAAAAAAACAGTTGACAACCGCAATATAAACAATGAAAAAGGACACCTGTTAGCTACCTGCAGAAAGAAGTATAAAGAAAATCGTGCTGAGCGACTTCGTCGGCGAGACTTTTATGCCCCACGTGAGCTCTGCGATCGCAAAAACGGAGGCGAATAAGAGAAAGATCATTAGGCGCATAAGGAGGAACATGAGGGACGAGGTGAAGATGGACGCTAATCGGCTGATAGCCGAAGTCTACAAGAGACCCGCACTTTGGAATCAGAGACACATATCGTATCATAACCGGGAGGTGACCAATCGCGTCTGGATGGAAATTGCTGCGATCTTCAAATTACCCAGTAAGTATTAAATTTTTCTATTATTTTTCTTCGATTTCGATAATATGTTTGTTGTTTTTTCAAGTTTGTATTTTGTTTATGTACCTACTTGTAACAGAAGCAACAAATGGTTAACTACTTTAAATTCATTGATAATGTTATACACACCTGCGCGATTGAATAGTTTCCCTTGTAATGATCGAAATTATCTAGTTACCGCATGCAAACTTGTTAAATTTTTACTATCAATACTAAGTATCATAATAGTTTATTAATCGACTGTAAGGCTCACACCATGTTGTACTTACACGCTTTTGTGATTTATACTCAAACCTAACCTTACTATATGCTGTTCAATGCTTTTGCGCGACTTGCAGTAATGTCTTCCATTCAAAACTTTTTATTCTCATTTTACAACTGCAGAATTTTTAATCAATAATAAGCTTTAACTGTTAGATTATCAGATTATTAATTTGTAACTTAAGTTTCAAAACTTTTCATTTTTGTAGAGAAACAAGTATTTTTAATGTCAAACTAAAGTTATTAAATTTTTTATCATAAAATTCAATTTAATTGTCTTTTAATTCTTCAATTAAGAAATTACATAATAGTTTACTTGAAAAAAAAAAAAAAAAAACAATAAGACATCCACTTTTAAATAAAACAAATAAAACTATTTAATTTATTGATTAAATATTTTAAATTTCAGTTAAGTATAGTAAATTTTACTACCGTTAAGTTACAGAAATAAATATTATGCAAATAAATACATTTATTCTGTCTTATCTTAGAGCCAGTTCTAAAAGCAAAATGGAAAGGGCTAAGGGATACATTCCGTGCAGAGCTAAAAAAAGAACAAGTTTATCGTAAAAGTAAATATCAAAGAAATCGCCCTCTTTGGATTCATTTTGAAAGTTTGCAATTCCTCAAAGAGCAAATGTTACCCCGGCCTCCTATTTGGGAACGCAGCACTCGTTCTTCCAATCGTAGTGAAGATGAGTGTGATGGATCCCAACGACATCATAATGGTGTAAATGGTGATGATGATCCTCAAAGATATCTTGAGGATTCTTTAACAGATCACCTTCTACTTTCATCTATAGCCAGGTAAATATACTATAATGATAAATGTGTTACTTGTATAATTAAATTTATGGGATATTAATATTTACATTTCATACAAAATTGAATTTTTTATCTTAAAAGTTTAAGAACTACATTTTTTATTAAAGAAGACTTAAAAAATACTACAAAAACCATTTTAATATTCAATTAAATACTTACTTGTTAGTCAAAATATTGTTTACATTCAGGTCAGCAGAGAATGCTGCTCGTCAAGGAACAGAAGTTAAAGAAGAACCACAGGAGGGGTATGGTGATTTAGATTATCATAGGATAGACGATAATGAAACCATGCTACAAAGTCTTTCTCCTGAACAAGTACTGCTAGGAGCTAGTGCTGTTGGAAGAGATGGCCCATTAGGAATTAATGGTGGAGGTGACAGTGATTCCAGTGTTGGCATATCAATGGACCCACTTGATGGCCATCATTGTGATGATAATTATTATTTTCTTGTAAGTTTATTGCCACATATGAAACAACTTTCCGCTGAACGGAGAATGTTCCTCAGGATGAAAATTCAAGAATTAGGTATTCATATTTTTATTAATAATTATTTATTCAATTTTGTTTTTTATTTTTAAGCAAAATATCTTCAAAATATATACCTATATCTTAAATTCTTTTTTTATGAATTCAAAATTAACTAAGCTCAAAATTAATGGTTATAAAACTTTATTATTGTAAATTGTCTTGCCTTTCATAAATAAGAATCTAATTTCTTGTGATATTAAAAAAAAAAATCTATTAAATATTTTAAAAATATATAGTAAAACTTCTGTGATTAATGCAGTATATGAGGAAGTCTACAAAAAGAATTCAACGTCAACGCAAGAAAATCCTACGACATCCTGAGCTTCAGCTGACAAAAAAAAGCAGCGTCAGGCCTCTGTGAGGCTCATGACAAAGAAGCAAAAAGACTGAAGATCAAAGAAAAATGCTCTATGGCTCTGTTTTCCCTGTTGGTACATCTTTGCTATCATCTATGTACTATTTTCCTATTGATTTTTGACTTCAATGATCTTTGACAAGTGATGTTAATTCAGTAAAAATTAGTAACTCTAGCTCAATAAAAATTAGTGGCTGCAACTCTGACAATTTCTAAAAACTTCGCGAGTAAATGATAATTGTGCTAAAGAAACAAAGTGAGAAAATAATTTAATATTTTCAAGCAGAATCAAATGATACACATCATAAAGATTTTACTTCCTTTCATAAAAAATGTCAATATGCAGATATAAAGGATTCTAGATCTCTCAAAAATATATTTATAATGAAATTTAATCATTAAACTAATTAGATTCAGGATTTAAAATTCTTGAAAAGTGATAAGTCAATGCCAAAAACAGTGACTATTTAGAATTCGGTTGGTTAAATGAATTCTTATTAGTACAATTCTGAAATCCAGATATTAATAAAAATTATTCCGCGAAATTTCTGATAAAAACTATTAAAAATAGATGTAACTATTAGATAGTAAGAATCTTAGAAGAAGTGTCAAATGAAGAATTGGAAGCTTACAGATAAATTAGATGGTGAAAAAGTGAAAAGGAGAAACGAAATATAATTAGTGTTGAAAAAATTTTTCATGTCAAAAGAAGATAATGAAATCAATCTTCTGTGAAGCAACGATCAATACAAGTCCATAATTATTGATATTGCAGGATGCAAATACGTGTGCTCTTCTGATATTTTTCTGCCATGGTGAGTTTTAACAAAACTACTTTCTATTTAGATTAATGAAACCGAAACTTGTTTATGACCCATATAATACCACAAAAATCTTATATTCATAAATTAAAAATAGTTTATATATGTATCATATCAGTGATAAAGATTATAACTATTATTTATGAATTAATTAGAAATCTGTCATTTTCACATAGCAAGTTCTAAAATTTGTAATGGTTTATGGAATAGTTAATTAATTAGGTTTTACATATATATATATATATATTCATTTAAATCAAATATTACGTGCCTAATTTTATAGTATCCGCGATAATTAAAAGTATATATATATATACATGTATATATTAATTAAAAATAACTTATTTGTCATTTTTTAATTGTATACGTATATACTTTTAATTATTGCGGATACTATAAAATTAGGCACGTAATATTTGATTTAAATGAATATTCCATTTTTATAATGTTTCTCGATTTATACATTAATTAATCACGTGACAGCATGTCCATGAAAAAAATTTTTTAAATGAAAATAATAAATACTGAAATATTATATGGAATTAATTTGCTGTTCTTCATTCAAATACATATTCAATTCACTTTAATTGCACCATTAAAGCTTCCTTTTAATTCATACTTCAAAGTTCAGCAAAAATATAAGTTTTACAACGACTCAACCATTCGATCGACTAAAAAGAAATTCTTTTTGCAGCAGCAAAAGCGCATCGCCAGCACACACGCACGCATTTTGTATAGAGACGCTCCCAAATCACGCGACGAGAGAGAGAAAATTCCAACCAGCCGCAATAATCGTCCAAGTCCAAGTCCAAGGGAGAGCACAGATATGCAGACAGACACTGTGTGTGCAACAACAGAATTGTCGCTCGGTCAATTGAGAGCCACTGGTGCTTTCTCGTACCTGCCGCCGTTGCCGCCACCAACGCCAAGAGGAAGGGATAAAGAGACAGAGAGCATGGCGCACCTGTGTGAGTAACACATGCACAAAGCTTTCATGTATATATATATGCCAGCTATTTAAACGACGTCGGACGATACAGATCAAGTTGCACACATACAAACGTATGCACTCAGACATCCTCTTTCTCTCTCCGACATTTGTGCTTGTTCTCCACTAGTCTATATTTGAAACGGTGTGCCGCGTGCGGTATAGTTCGTTTGAAACGTATTGTACGTTTTTCGGAGCATAGGTCCAGTATAGAGAAATGAATGATAAAATTTGATTGGGCAGCTAAATTAAGCGCCTCATTAAAAAGTCGGTGGAAAGTTTAAAAACTTTTAAGTTTTGATTTTTAAAAAAATTTCCATTACAACTTAAATTTTTTGGGACCGCGAGAAATGCTAAACGATTGAAAAGAATGCCATTTTATTCAACATAATCTTCATTTACCATTTTTGAATTTTTTCCAACTTAATTGCATACGGCCATAATAATCAACCTTTCATTTAGAAACATGAAAAATAATCTTTTTTGTCATCAAATAGGCTGTATACG
>UELU01138899.1:88797-134040 GCA_900490025.1 Megastigmus dorsalis
GGGGGGGGGGGGGGGGGGGGGAATTCAATATAGCCGATACTATAAATTGACTTTATGACTCAAAGAGAGAAGGTCCGAAAAAGCACCCACTTGGCGGCTTCACGGCCACAGAGTCTGGCGAATAGCCGCTGTATAATGTCCGCCAGCACACCCACGCGAATTGGTTTTCTTTTATACACACACACACATACACGCAACTAAGGAAGGTCGTGCGTGTGAATGTGAGAATGGAAGGCAGACGTCGAGGAGTATAAGTATAAGTATGTGGCTATACACCGGGGCATGAGAAACGTCGCTCTATTCGCGTCACAGACGAAAAAACACGAAGAAAAGCGAAAGAGGAAAAAAGGGGGACGCGGAGAAAGATGCTCGGTAGGCGAGGGAAAAAAGAGGAGCGCTGCACGCGTGTTGGTAGCTATAGGTTTCCACCGCGGTGGAACCGGTTAAAACTTTATGTGCAGTGTATAAAATTAAGGCGTCGAGTAAGCGCGCGGAGGCAGTTTTGAAATAATAAATTATATGTTAATGGCTATAAGTAGATGATTACGCGCTTCGGCGGATCGGATTCATTCTATAAAACACCTTCTCATATTGCTGGATCGTTAACTTTTCCTACCCTGCCGATTTTGCATAAACAATGCGCGCGGGAAATCCGGTAAATTCGAGATGATTGCTTGTTTCATTGTATACTTACGTTGTAACGAGGACTCGTCGAGTTGTACTACTTTCGAATTTTTATTAGTCACCTCTTATGTTTGGATATCAAGGAAGAAGAAAGTATAAATTACGACTAGTAAAAAAAAAAGAGAAGTTTATAACTGAAAACACAGCTGGCTTCGCATGATCCAGTTACGTTTTGTTTACACTCACATCTATCAAATGTTTTATTGAATAGTATAGCGATTTCCCAGCGTAAACTCTAACTCTACTTTTGAAAATCGGTTACGAAATTAGAAAATAACGTTCATTTCACGTATCGTAAACTAACGTGCATCGAGTTCAATGGTGCAGACTGTAATATTTCGTTTATTAGGCTACTATATAAAATAGATCATAAGAATGAAAGCATAATCCTTTCCCTCCAATCTATCTATATCCAAACTGAAATCCCATCATCCTCGGTGCAACGGCGTCAGATCGAAGCCGATTCTCATCGTATTTAATGGATTAAAGGCCGTGCGCGCAGGACGTCAAAAAAAATGAAAGTCAAAGCGCGAAAGAAATCGATGGAGAGCCACTGCAGTGTCTACTCCAGAGAACATCCAGGGAAAAAGAGTAGAAAACTGTTCCAAAAACGTTTTGGAGCGTGTGCACGTAGTGTATGTATATACCACATGTGCATGCGCGCAATGGAAAAACGAAGAAAGCGCGTCAAAACAAGCTAATCGTGGAACGCGAGGAAAACGCGATTCGCGCTCCGACACTTCGAAAGCGAATCGCGAATATATATATATACACATACATACATACTTACTGCAGCGAAAAGAGGATCTTTCTCTCGATTTATACTCGCGCAAAGATATATACGGCGCGAATGAATGGTTGGGCGGTATGCGGTTTATATATATAGAACTATATCTGTGTTACGTTGCATCTGGTGCATTCGCGAACGAAGAGCGGAAATAAATTCTACTTTCTTGCAGCAGCTCGACGTTTCCGCTGCACGCACTCGAGATTTCGGAATTATATTGACGCTCCCGTATACCTATTTGCGTAGCTCAGCGCAATACTCGCATATATGCAAGCTCTCGCGGTTTTATGCATAAATGTGCTTATTGATATCGCGGAAAGAGGCGGCACAAAAGTGTTACGCTAGTGTGCGTGTGTCGCTAGCCGAAGCGTTTAATTTTATTGTGTATGCATAAATATTTATCGATTTTATTGCTCTTCCGATGCGATGAGCAACGATATTATATGTATATACGAATCGTGTTTGTTCGTTAACGGTTTGTCCGCGTTTCTGAATTTTTTTATAGCCTAGACTTCGAGAGCATTGAATATTTCATTTCAGGATATTTAATTAAAAAATCACCGCGGAACAGTAAAACCAAAAGCAAATTTAAAAATGAAACATATACAGTCAATTCGTGTATCTGCATACACGATAAACTTTGCTGAAAAGGTCATTTGTAAGCGTTTTCACGGTAAATTACCAGTCGCGCATTTGTAATTCGGAATGACGAAAATCAGCTGGGGGAAGCGGGAGCCGTTTTCTAGGTTAGCCTTAATCCATTCAACAGCAGAATTTAAATATCCTCGCGAGACTGTATACAAGGTGGGCGTATAGAAAAAAAAAAACTACTCTTCAGCGGCCTGTAACGTAGCGTCATTCGTGAAATTCGAACGCTTACAAGCGCGTCTATGCATTGTATTCCGATGCAAATTCACCGCGAGAGTTTCCTAATTATAATGACGTGTGCACGTATACACTTAATGTTAAAATCCCTTACAAAATAGCGACCAACCGCCGCCGAGCGCGTGTCTCAATGCATCGCCGGCAGAAAAGGAAAACACACGCCAGCCACGCGGTCTCGCGCCAAACGCTAAGGAAAAAAAAGAAGGCTTATCCCGACGTTTATAATACATCGGGATATATCGCATTTGCATAAGCAATGAAGCTTTTAATTAACTCTCGAGAGTGCAGTACGTATATGTACTATCCACTTGGATAATACAATTAAAATAGATCCACCATATATGTAGAGCATAAATGGTACATGCATTACGCGCTTTATGGAATATTATTTTTCTCACGTTCGCGGCGCTATATATACGAGACAATTTGCATTCGCTGCGGCGGCGGCTTATGCAAGTGGATTAAAATTCTTACATAAACACATACACACACACTGCGATAGGTCATAAATAACGATAGATGACTATAAATAAAAAAGGAAACTAATGCGGTAGGTTGAGTCAACGTTAATTTGACTCGGTAAGCTTAGACGCCGCCTGCGAATAACTAAAAGAATACACTTGAAAGAATCGAACGCGACGGTCGCGCGCTGCACGCAATTTTTGTCCCTTCAACTATAACTGCGCATGGCTGCAATATGTGCAGTCGGGCATCGATAAATATATACCATTTTTCCGCCAATATCGCAGAAGTGCAATATAACGAAACTTTCGTCACCATTGTCCCACACGAGTTTCGAAAGGCGCACGATGATTCGGTGTACAACAAAAGCTTCACACACACACACACACACACGCACATAGGCACAGAATTTTCCATAATAGACAAAGTAAAAGTAAAAGTATACAGTCTCATCGCGACACGTAATTGCGAATCTTCTCTCTTCTCTAGCGCGGCTTTATCGCTCTATCATAACGCGCGATTCTCTCACATCCTTGGGCGAATTGTAAGAAACAATATAAGCTTCTCTCGAGCGGCACGAGAGATTGAAGAATAAACGTAAAGCGTGTTGCAGAGATGGAGAGAGAAAGAGAGAGAGAGAGAGAGAGAGAGAGAGAGAGAAAAAAAAGTGGTTAAGAAGCATTCCTCCGAGGCGGCGGCGACGTCTCAATCATTACTCGGTACTATGCTAATATCGCCATCCGCTCGCGTATTATCCCTTTTTCTCAGCGCCTGCGGCTGCACCAGCTCTCCTCGATACAAACGAGAGCGTTCGCATTCTCTTTCTCTCTACATAACGCCCCGCGAGAAGAAGACTCGCTGCTACAAAGCCCGTGTTGCTGCTGCAGTATAATACTCGACTCTGCCTGCAGTGTGGGAAAAAGCCCAGATATTCTCTCTTTCTCTCTCTCCTCCGCGCGTCGCTGCTTCGACTCGTTTCTGCAGCATACAGTCTGTCTGCGTCTGTGGGTGTCCGTGTGTGTACGTGCATGCACGTAATCGGCATTCTTCTATCTCACCTTTCACGAATCAGACTCTCTCGCGTGCACGCGAAGCCTTCCTTATACCCGAAGAAATCAAGTACATCGCTCCGCAATGCCTTTTCTTCCAAACGTATATATGTATATTGGAAATGTGCATATATATGAAAAGGCTGCACGTTATGGAGAGATATGGGTTCGCTGCAGCCAAATGCATTATTTCAAATATAAGATACTTTATTTTAGCACTATCTCCTGTTGGCAAATCTCATAGATACACGTACAAGCAAAGAAATGCTTAAATCTTGCCCGCACGAGTCGAAATTTCCTTTCAGCTTTCCAACAACTATATATACATAGTTTTGCAAACTTTCCTTTTTCATATACAAGATAATAATCAAAAGAACTCGCGTAACCATCCACGTATTATACAATTGATTCCCTGTCGATCCCCCCCCCCCTCCCCTTAGCGCGCAACAGGCGCACTGTACAAACATATATATATATGCACACGCACGACACACGCATCGGATATACATACACAAAAGTCAGTCTTACGCATGCAGCATTTCCCACTTTTAAATCCCCCTAATACGAGCCTGCCCAGACGATCCCAATGATCGCGGCACTGTGCACATACCAATCGACCCACCTTACCATTCGAAACGCCCGGAGCTATATACACAATGAGCAGGCATAAGCAAATGTATAAGGAGTAAAAAGATCGACCCATAGGTGTATTTCAGAGAGCGACTGCGGCGGCGGCGGCGGCGGCGGGGCATACAGGCATCCAACGCGTATCGCACGCAGCATAGTAAGGCATAAGGAGGCTTAAGGATCTGGCTGGCATATCTCGAGAGTGAGTCACGCAGCGGCTCGGTAGCGGCGGCTCCAGCGGCGCTCTAACGGCTCAGCAGCAGCACCGGCAACCTGCAGCGCCCAGCGAAGAGAAGGAGCTGGAGGAGGTGGTGGAGGAGAAGGAACTACGAGAACGACGACGACTTTGGCACGATCGGGCGGAGGTAGGAGAAACTGGAGGAGTTGGAGGAGGAGGAGGTGGAGGAGGAGGTGCTGCCGCCGCTGGAGGAGATCCTCGGACGATGGTGAGCTCCCGATCGCCGGGGCACAGGAACGAGGGCCTGCAGCTGCAGGAGAACGGTAGTAGCGTCGTGGCCATTGGCAGCGGTGACATATCCTCCCTAGACGGGACGATCCTCGACAGGCAACAGCAGCAACAGTCCAGGTAACGCATCTGCGCAACTTGTCTCTACCATGCGTGTGCGTTTGTGTGTGGTTATAGTTTGTGGGACTGTCTGTACAGCGAAGTTGTAAAAAAAGATTAGTTGATGTGTTACGAGTTATGCGCGCGCTCTTTCAATGGGTTTGTATTTTTCACACGATTTGTAGCCTCTCGCTGGTTGTATAAGCGCTTGTTCTTGCCTCGCGCTTCGAAATAGATAAAAATAAGGATAAATAATAGGTTACGCGCGGTAAAAAAAAATGTGTCAGCCGCGGCGGTTGACAGCTTTTTCTTCGTCTCAATAAAATGATAACTTTATTGTGTCTTACGTATTATTACCTTTTTTAAAGTGTCTCTTGCAGTGAATTAGGTCAGGAGCGCGGAATCGAAATGTATGTACCGAGTGAATTCGGTTTTGAAACGTCTAGGTAGAACTGTTGCAACGGAATAGCGGAAAAGAAGGCAGGAATATAAATAATATTTTAGCGAAAAGATTATGACTTGAAAAAAAAAAGTACATGTCATGATGTCAGCGTATTACCGCTATTATGCATGACGACAGAATTTCCGCTCAACGGGTTCTCTGGCAGTCTGTCCTGGGGCCCTAAAGGCGACGAATAGATTCTCGAAATTCTACTTGTACACGTGCGCATAGCGCAATGTTATTTCATTATATTTCATTCCGATATACGATATACGATAATATACGAAACATTTGCATTCTAAGAGATCAGCTTATGTTCGCGCGGGTGTGCTATTTCTGTATTAAAATAAAATTTTCGCAATTATTTCGCAATATATTGGTATAGAAGTGAAAGGTTTTGCCAATGTTTCGTAATTACATCTCTCGAGGCGCACGTATAGGTTCAGATGAAAATACACGCACTCGAGAACATATACATATATATAATATCCTAATATATCTTGCACGTGGTGCTAATCTTATTTTTCGAATGTACTCGGACTAAAGCATGTCTGTAACATTGACATTTGTAATACTTTTGAAGTATCGCAAGCACGAGGGATAAGAATTTTTCTTCACAATGAGACACGCGGAGATTATTGTTTTGCCAACGTTATCGCGGTGAAGGAGCGCGCTTAAAGTGTAAGACTTTTACGAGCGAGTGGGTTTAACGATGATTGTTTAGTCTCTCTGCAGCTTTCTTTTGCCGGTTGAAAAATCGTATATAGAACCGCAGAGGCAGCGATGGACTCTTTTATTAAAGCTTCAATTGTAGCGTCAGAGACCGCGAAAACGTGCAAATAGTAGAATGCTAATTCGTGTTGAGCTTTGACATATATATAGATGCAGTTATACACCTCTATGCATTACCATACTGGGAAAAGAATTTCTATTTCGGAGTAAGTAATTAATGTGTTTATACTGCGAACTCCGTACAGCCTCGACTAATAACTACACCAACTTTCCAAACATGCAAACTTGCTCAAGTATAAAAATACGTAGATAAACTATTTTGTTAATATTAATAGTTGAGTATTGTCGGTGTAAAATTTTCAAAATTCATTTTTTTCATTACCAATCGTTATATTTATTTTAAAACGTGTATGCCACCTATTAGCGAGCCTGTATACTCAGCGTTAAAGAGAAACACGTTTATAATCCTCGTGCGTTATTACTCGTCGACAGAGTTCTTTTGTCTTATTCCAAGTAATTGCAGAAATTTATAAAATTTCATATCTCGCGTATACGCTATATATATATGTATACGATCAATTTTCTACATCTCGGTTCGCAAGCTACACACCAAATCTCATTTTTATCGTGGCGTGTAATTATCTTCGGCAAAGATTCCTGAAAGAAAAAGAAAAAAAAGAAACCCTCGAAGGAAAGAATGCCCGTCACGTCATTTCTCTTTTGTGGCAGCGTTCCTTTTTGTCTCCTCGTGAGAGAGTTTTTGAGGGCGTCTTATAGCCTTTGTGCATAGTGGGGATGCTGTTGTATGTACGCCGCGTGCGCGGAAACGTTTTCACGGTCCTTTTTAGACTTGCGCCTGAAGGATTATAACCTCGGTGCGCGTATTTTGCGGTGATCCTGCGGCTGTGTTTTGAAAAGCAAAATTGAAAAGGGGAAGTTTCCGTGCTTACGTATACGCGCGACTCTTCGCTGCGATGAGAGTAGAAAGTAATGTTCCTGTTGACATTGTGATGAATTCTTAATAATTTTAATGCATAAGAATATTCGTGCAATTGAGACGCATATTCTTTATGACGCTTTATTTTTGCGGGAAACCTGACTAATTCTCTGACAAGTGTACACTCATTGTTTCTCTTATGATAAGTAAAATAAAAGAAAAAAATGACTAAAAGCTTGGCGGCCAGATGACTGTTTACACAAATCAATATGCGACTAATAAATTCTCAAAAAAATGGTTCAGAGATAATCTATTGAAAACTTGCAATGACAATTGAAATAATTAAAAATTTTTACTTCTGTGATAACGACATTCCAAATGCATCAAAAAATGGGCATTAGATGAAATAAATTTTATTACTACTATACAATGAATTTTATGTAAATAATACTGCAATACACATGTACATACATTGTAATCAAATAGTAAGGCTGAAATAAATCAATAAAGGTTTAAAAGGCCTCAAATAAAAAAAAAAAATTTTATTAGGGAAGATTATTGATGCTCACCTAATAATATTTTATAGCTAATAGTCTACTTTCTCTATGAATATTTTGAATTTATAAAATAACTTCTACTGAAGAAGGAGAATATAGTGCTTTCAAACTCCTGTGACGAACGTGGCTTCCTTTGATGTTACATGTTTTCTATGACCTTATCATAGGAACTTTGACGGACCGTACCCCTTTGCAAATTCACTTCTTTTTCAAAAATTCCGCACTAGATTTTTTTTTCGCTCTAGAAAAAGCTTTTGGTAATCCCCTCTAATGCACTTCGTGCTTTACATTTTAAAAATATGCTTTTTTAAATTTTAAATAATTTTAAAATAAAATAAAAGTTTTAAAGTCTTTTATTATGATTATATATATATTCAAACGACTATTTGCAACGTACTATCTTTATTGGAACTAACTTTAATTAAACGGCATTCCATTACGCTTCAATGATATAGAATTAAGATCCTGCAGTACGTAAAGTACCTTATTAACTTTTGCTTTCTATGTAAATGCTCAGCTTTTAATTTGAAGTTTTTGGTTGTAGAATATAGTTTCACACACGCTGTAGCTTTTCAATATTCCAATTGACAAGTGCATAAAATAATCTTATTATAAATTTCATAGATAATTAGAAATTTATTGATAGCTATCTCAATTATGCACATTGATAGTTATAATTCCCGAGATATAGCAAAGTCAGATTTGACAATTCTAAAGTACAAATGTTTCATCGTTATTAAAATAATTGGATTTGAATAGTTTTTTATTTTATTATCATCAACTCGTTTCTTTTTCATGCAATTATAATATTACCCACGCGCATTGATTGTTCCGAGATCCCGGAAATGAACAGGCGGATTTGAAACGTCGGATAAATAAAGCTCGGATATCATGCTAATTGAATCCGTTCCTCATTATTTTGAATATATCGTCAAGTGCGCGGTCAACATCCGTACAAAAGAATACGGAATAATAATCGATACAGAGTAGTTCAGCTTTCAAATTCAAACATTTTGTACGAGTTTATACAGCATAAAATCCCATTTACACGGCGACACACAACCACCAGATCAAACATTTGACAATATTCTTTTGTCCCGCGCACCTTCAGTTTTGCACACACACATGAATCCAATTTATCAACGTTATTTTTAGTTTTTTTTTTCCCGCTATAAAATAGGAGCTTAAAGTTCCCCCGATAAAGCCTGCTATATATATGCATATAACAACGACTAACATCCTATAGTCGAGCCGGCTCGAGTCTCTACTATACACGGTGTATACGTGTGTAACTAGGACTCGACGATCGTTACACCTACATCCACAACAGCAAATCCTCTTCCCGCTTTCTCTACACACACCCACATACACACACTCAGAGAGAGAGAGAGTCTCTCTCTACACAAAACTAATCGTTGGCATATGCATAGTATATAGCGCATATATATGTGTATAGGCATATATAGTCGTCCTCGTTTTGCAGTTCGTCGACTTGGAGCAGAAGCGAGCCGAGCTCACTGACGTCGTCGCGCGTCACCGGCGGCCCGGACAGCGGCCCTTACTCGGCCAGTCCCGAGCGCACCACCAGCAGCAGCAGCAGCGCCGCAAGCAGTAGTAGCAGCAGTGGCGGCGGCGGCGGCGGCGGCGGCGTCGGCTGTGGCAGCGGTACCGGTCTAAGTGGCAATGGTCTTGCCGGCAACGGCGGCGGCGACGGCGTCGACGGCCCACCTTGCACCATTAGCAGCCTCGCACCCGACGACGAGGAGCGCTACGAGGCCTTCGGGGTCATCGACGACGCCGATTCCCCTCAGGGCAGCGGTTCGCCGGCCGCCTCGCCGATCGCCGGTGCCAATCCAAATAGGTAGGCATATGCTGCTAAAGCTGTATAGATCGAGGATTGCAGTGTGTGTTATTGGCGAGATTTTGATTAGTATATAGGGGTTTGAAAGCTTGAATGGAAAATTTTCCGGGCTAGTGCAGTGGTAATGCATATATATAGGGAATGTGTGCTGCTGCTTCTTTATATATAGCTCTCTCTCACTCCATTTTCCCATCGATTTTTAAACTATATTCTCTTGGAGCTCGACAACTATTAAATTTTGCGGATGTTCTTGATATTTGTATATAGGTCAATGTAAAAGAGTACAATATGTGTAAATTGTTATTTAAATTAAAGTGTCAGTTTTATTATTAAATATAATACAATCCATCATTTAAAACATTCATAAACGTTTGCTTCAAATCAGCTAGTTTAGAGGTCGAAAGTTGGCTATATTCTAAACGTACTTAAACTTTGTCAAGATCATTATTATATTACGAAATCACTATTGTGTGTGAATAATCATAAAGTTAAAGATTAAATAAAACATTGAAAACTTTCTTATGAGTTTATAAACTATTTGAATCTCCTATAACTGCAATGCACATTTAAAATAAATTTTACTGTTCTTAAGCATAGACATATTTAATTCCAATAATTATAAACGGAATGCTCAAGTTAGTTTCAAACCAATTGTTAAAAGTTCCTTAATCTGTTTATTGTAATATTATACTTAATGCTTTTTTGTTTATTTTCATGCCGTTTCATTGTTATTAGTATAGAATATATAGTTATTATACTAGTACAGTAAAATAAATAAATATATAAAAGATCTTTATACATAATAGGTACATAATATTACTGATACATGTCATGTGATTAACTTATAGGTTATGCATATATAATTTTTTTCATATTCTGATAATTAGCGTTCTATAGTTGTCTATAATAATACACTAATAATCGTCTGTGTATAAATAATAGCATTATAATAAATTTAATTCATATATATTTTCTGAAAGTTTTGGATTTAAAATTTCTAGATCTGAGCTTGATGATATTTAATTATACAACATTGCTACTGCACTGATTCGTTTAAACATTTAAAATGCACAGAATTTTTAAATAAATATACGGAATTTGAAATCTAACAGCGAAATTGTAAGTCTTTCGGTTGTCTAATTTCAACTATAGAAAAAAATTAGTTCCAGCAAATTATCGTTTAAAAAATGCAAAAAAATCCTTGTACATTTATAAAATTTCAACGTAAATACCTATCGTTAACATGTTTCGTTACATTATAACAAAGTAATGGCACTTGAACTTACAAGTTTAAACATTATTCTACCTTTTCCCGGGGACAATACTTTATTACCTACGTATTGTGTTCTGGATCCTTCTTTTCATGCCCTACCTGAAGACCCCACGCTTGGGATTACCTGCACTGCACATTTCTACACCTTAAATTTATACCCTTATAGGTATACAAGACTTATAAGTATAAATACTTCTGGAAACTCCATAGCTTGTATCATTCCAACTTGTGTTTTCTTGATTGTTAGTCGTTGTCTATCACCGTAGAACAAAGCTATTTAAAATAGAAGTTGTTTTATCTTATTTATCAGCCCATTTGCATATTAAAATCGATGAGCAACCAATCACTATAATCACAATGGATAGATTTTCCTTTATAGCAAACTTTTATTTAGCTTTTATTTACCAATCGTAAGTAATTATTTTCCTGACATTTTTTACCACAAAATCTATAGCTACTACAGTAGTTGACCGTTTAGTATGCATTTGTTTACTTTGAGAAATCTTAATTTTTCAAATTCTGAAGATTAAGACACTTCTTAGTATATTTAAAAATATTTAATATTCTCAATGCGTTAAACGTAATTTAAGAATTAAAATATTTACATAAAATTAAACAGTTGTATTTGAATTTTTCAGGAATCCACGTAGTCCGAATTCCATGCTTCTAGGCAGGCATACGTGGCTCCGAACATCTCTCGGACGGTCACCTGCTGGGTATGTATATTACGCAAATACACGGTTACAACTCGTAAATTAATATGTTTTGTCCAAAGAATTGCATGCTGAGTAATAGTAACATGATTATAACACAAAAAGAAAAAACGAAACGCAATACTTCCGCCACGACTAAAATAATACCCTCATTTTTCATTCCCACAGCACCAATAGGAAGCGGCTAAGTTCCAATGCCTTAGCTAGGTAAGTGTATACAGTTGTATATATGCAGTACAAGTTGAGAAGATATAGCATGTTCATTATGATGCGCGATGTAATTGTAAATGTGAGACTGTAGTTTTGCGCGCAATAAGACTAAACGATCGAGTCTTTAAAAATCGTACTTTGCTTATTAATTCAATATATTACTATTATTCTAATGCATAGTGTTGCACTAAATACTACACAATCGTAATCAATGTTAATAAAATCGGTGATTATATTTGGATTTAAATTATCATAACATAAATTAATATTTGTGTACAAAAGTTAATGTATATGCATATGTTCTTGGTGTATTTTCCCATCTTTTAAATAGTACAAGTACAAGTAATTTGTTTTTTTAATTTTAATAGCACAATTTGATATTTTTTATTTACATATTTGGTGCTATTAATACGTTTGTTAAAATTACCAATGCGTTGAATCGAAGCCAATTGCGGCAGTTGGCCCAGGAACGCCCCTTCTGATAACTAAAATAAGCCCATGCTAATGAAACTTGCATACTATCTTACTAAAGATTAATTATTTTAAATTAAACTTAGAATGATAAACAAAATTATTTACCAATTGCCGAAAAAAAATGTAACACATTATAGTTTTAAATTAATAATGAGTCGAAAAATATGTCGGAAAAATATAGCTTATTAGCGTAAAGTACTTTTAAGCTGTAAAATAATAGCTAATTACTTTATTCTTGTGTATTTACAGTCAACTATACAGAAGCAGTAGCTTCAACAGCTCTGGGCGAGGATCCATCTGCGACACGGCCGACGACGTGTACAGCGACGTGTCCCTCGAGGAAGATGTCATCGACCTGAATCATCGAGTGAGTTCTCTTTTTATATTTCTTTATGCACTTACATTTGTCCTTTTTCCCTATTACGTATACAGCTTTTTCTGGCGCGAGCCCAATAAAGTCTAGTTACTCGAAGTAACCCTACTCTTACTTTAAAAGGGCTATACAATATTATACATAATTTTATAATATTGAAGTTGTATTTTTCGTTGTTTGAAAAGCTCATTCGGAAAACGGCTTTTTTGATACTCCGTGTGCAAAGCTCGATTTCGTGCACGCTTGAATATAAATGTATACGCTAAATCAAGCTTTGTAAATGTCATGTCAAAAAATACTATTCGATGCGACCTACGAGCGATAAGGTAATTTTGTCCTCTTGTGACGCAAATATCCACACAAAGATAAAATCACGTTTTCACTCTAGTACCGAAATGTACTATATTATAATAAGGGTATAACGATTAATAGTAGAGGTTTAAGTGGTTACCATCAGCAATGACTTTTCAGTGAAAAGCTGTCAAGGTTATTTACCCACATTACCTTAAAATGGTTTTCCTGAATTATTTCAATTGACACGATTATTATTATTTTTATCGGTAAGGTTTATTCGATATTAATGTGTATGAAATATTGGAGCAAAAAAGTTGGGTGTAACTTATCGAATATTTCTTTTTCACGTCTATAGGCACATAGGAGACAAAAAAATTAAAGAAAATGAAATTTAATTTGAAAATTAAGTCGATTAAGGCTGTTAAAGCGCTTGCAAGGCTGCAGCTTTATGTATGCGTGTTAATTAGAATCGTGTTTGATAAATCGTGGATGACGACTGAGTCATTTACCCCAGAATAAATCCTGTGCGCAATTCAAGAATCACCACAGACCGAAGAGCCGGCTGCTCATACGACAGTTTATTCTTAGCGGCTCGTTTATATTTCACAAGGATTATGCACGTTCTGTATTCATTTTACACGATGTTTTCTACATATTCACTGTTATTGAAAGTTATTCGCACTATAACCATGTTTTAAGTCGCATACATTAGACTTTTAAAACAGTAAAGATTACAATTACAAACAATCAATTACAGCTATATACAGTATATTTATAGATATACTAATAATGGATTCACAACTGAATTAAAAATTCAGTTCAGCTATTGTGGAACAGGCCCTGTACTGGTCACCTACATTTGTGGGTTTTACTTAGGACATGTATATGTAATATAAATATTAATTACATGGTTCCTACACGAAACTTACAGATTTTTCCCGCGCACTTGCATCCACCCTTACTTATTGAAAAATCTGAAGTAAGTTATTAATATAAATATCCGGTATGTTTTTCACTTGTCACAGACGTTTGTCAAGTCAAAATTCCCAACTAACCTTGTCGGCCTTATCAGCATCAAATTTCGGACTCAAAATTAATAAAGTTTTAATATTTCACAATAATGTACAAACACTATAGCACTAAGATAGAATAAATACAGAAAACAAGTTAGAGTAAACATTAATCGGAAATAAGGACTCTGTCAGAATGGGCTGTTATCCAAAAAGGAGTTTTAACGAAGTTGTCACCTGGTCGGGTTGGGACTTCTTCATCTTCATAATTCTATTGATTACTTTTATCTATTACATCTATGATAATTTTATTAAAGGAGAGGGAGCTCCCAGGTAAGGTATTTCGATTCGACTAGTTTTCTTTCTTCCTCTTTGGTTTATTTTTGTCGTATTATTTCGTTTTTTTTTTACTGTGCCGAGCATTTTATGACGATTCACTTTAAGTTTTGTGCATTGCAAATTTTGCCAATTTGTATCGAATTACTTCATAAGTTTATTTACAAGTACTAGAATTCAGGTAAATATTTTCTTTCTGTAAACAATAGTTTTCTTCATTTCTCGTATAATTTTGTACAATTAACGAATTAGTCTAATTAATTAACAAGTTATATCTGTAAACTTTATATTATTAAATTGAATACAAAAAAAAATCAGGCTGACCATTTTCACAAGTAATATACCTACATAAAAGAGTTTTCGACGAGCTTTACATCTCTTAAATACAAAAGAGTAATACTTTTAAATCAAATAGTTTAGCCTTTTATACGAATATTTCATTAGTTTCCGTTACGAGAATTCTATTTTTTTCTTGTGTTGCTGCAAATATCTTAGTCGTAAAAAAAGTGGGATAAGATTTACAATCCAGCTTTGTATGATTAAAACATAGATTTAGAATATTCACGATACTGTAACCTGTGAAATGTATTACATTTTACAATGCTCGGCAATTCGAATCACTTTGCGAACAATAAAGCGATCATTATCATATTCGTTTTATATATTTTAAAATGTTCTATTTTTACGTTGGAAGTTTTTCTTCGCTAGTTCCTTGTTCTGGTATATACTTTGGTTGATTTTCAAACAGGTAAAAACTTCAATCAACTTCCGCTCTAGAAATATAATAAGGCATGAATTTCGGACAACAAACATCGTCCGACTGTTACGTGGGAAAGATGTTATCGCATAACTCTTCAAAAAAAAAAAGTTTTTCATGTAAGTCACGTTCTTTAATTCTTTTCGTGTAAATCACATTTGAATAATTTTTTCCTATTCAATGTTATTGAAAAGTGCAAGAATATAAAAATCTTAAAGTCACATATTTTTCCAGAATCGTATGTACCACTTTATATAACTGGGAAATATACCAAGGTCTAAATCGTTAATAATGTTAAGTAAGAAAATTGGTTATAAGAAACTCAAAAGTAGTACACAGCCTCGATACCATACCCTAATCTTTGATCTACAGAAAATAATAATAGGTTCTGCAAGTGTCGCCATGCCTAGATGAACGATTGTATAGAAGGGTTGTGCGACTTGGTCTGCCCACGAAAAACATTTGGCATGGAGAAAATAGAGTAAATAAAACTAAAAATTGAAAATAAATATACACTGTCCATTTATATATATATCATTCGTAAATAATACGGAACCCGCTATATCGGCTTTGCTCTGCAGTGTTCTATCTTATCAGTTATGCATAAAGACAAAGATTCCTGTTTTATCGACGACGATGTTTCAAAGTTTTTTTTTTAGGTGAAAGCTGTTACTTATACTAAAGAGTATTTTTCATTGTCAGGTAATTTCATGAATTACCTATTTAGTGGTTAAAAAAAGATTTGTTCTGTGACCAGCTTTTATGAAATACTATTCTAATTAGGTAGTTGATTAATACATTTACAAAAAAAAAATTAGTTAAAATTTTTTCTAGAATAACTCACATAAATAATTCATTTAAAAAAAGAATTATTAATGATTACATTTTAATGTAATAACTATATTAATGCGTTCAATCAATTGATGATCTTCTACATATTTGCTGTGTTTGCTACAATGCATTGCATGTTTATTATTTAAAATATTAATGTTTCCAATCCACATCATTTTAAGTATCGGTTACAAAGCTTAATATTCCAATAACTGGATCTCATCATCGTATCTTTCTATTTAGTCGATGAAACGGCTGTCTTCAATATACAGTTGATTAGCACTCTCAGACTCATGTAAAAACGAAGCAACATCTCTCCTGCAGCAACGCGCCGCAGCACCACATTTAAATCCTCCCCCTCTTATGCAGTCTAATCCAATAACGTGCCGAAGCTCCTCTTATTAACCGGAGCCTAGGCAAACTCAATTAAAATTAATGAGACTACGAAATAAGCATATGCCTGTATACAGCCGGGGAAAACGGGGCGTAATGAACCGACAGCCGCGCACACGGTTTTAGTTATCCTCTTTTTCAAAAATCAAGGTTCTTAAAGATCGTTCGCAGAAGCACCGAAAAAACTTTGTATCAAGCGTAAAACTTGAGAGTTGAACATTTAAACAAATTAATTTTAAGACTGTATACCGCAGCTGTCCCTAACGTCATTCATAATGGAGGAAAGAAAAGAAAAAAAGAACCGCAGCAGCCGTCGCAGACAAACGATGATGGACTGATATAGGATATACATATCGACGAGAAGACTTACCTCGTTATCAAATGTACGAGGAAAGGCTGCGCGCTAAAGTGTATCCTTATAGGTGTGGTCATCGTGCCCCTACTCTTCTCGTATAGTCCAAGCTCCTCGACTATAACTCCCCACCCGCGGCGCGGCAACTTCCTCCTCCACCTACAAGTCGACCGTGTGCAGCACGCACGCACTTGCATGTGTGCTCTCTCTCTCTATGTATATATATATATATGTATATGGCCATGTGTGATATTCGCGTCGCCGTCGCCGTCGTCGTCGTCGTCGCGACGGCGAGGCAGCAGCGGCTAGCGCCGCCTGCGGTGCTCTCATACGAATATAGAATCCGCTGCTAGTGTGCCGTCGACGGGCCGCTCGGCGACCGCACGTCGCTACATACTCTCTCTCTCTCTCTCTCTCTCTCTCTCTTTATCCGCGTCTTCGTTCCTCCTTTTTTTAATTCTTCCTTGACTGTGCCGGGCTCGCGTGTGTGCTTCTTCGTCGGTTTTTGCGACGATGCGCGAGTCGTGCAGTTGCCGCCGATGAGACTTTATCCGAATGACAGTGTGTCTTCTTCTCGTAGCAGTCGGTGTTTCTCTTTTTTGTTTGTCGCGTTGTTTACAGTCGACCGTCGATTTCCTAATGCGAGCGCGTAATAGAGATTGCGTCGCGTAATCGGGAGTCGCGCTTTTTTTTTTTAACAACTTTTATCAACGTGCCTCCGAGCGTGCGTCCGGCTCTTTCGAGTGGATATACACATATATTTGTACGCTGATTCGTTTTGTGCGGTATAGTGTGGAATTTGGTTTGCGCGTGAACTCGCGAGTTTTCTTAAAGGGACTGCCGTGTGTAAGTTGGGAATGTTTCTTTGAATCTTGGTGAAGCATCGATTCTCTCTCTCTCTCTCTCTCTCTCTCTCTCTTGCTGGTACACATTCTTTGAAGCGAACGGAATGAGTCAGAACATTTTGCATGCATAATTGTCCGAGCTAAGCAAATGAATCGGTCTCCAAACCTTTCCTAATATATAAATAATTTATTTATATTGATTGGTTCTCTAACGAAAACTTTGTGCGCGATGTGTACAATTTGGAAAATGTATCATGTGCAATCCAATATATCACCGTGAAGAACAGTGAGTATAGTTTGGGATTGTAATCGTGGAACAAAATTGCTTCGATTTCACGGTCGAATTCCTATGCATCGGGATCTTTAATTTTCTGTCATAAATACGATATAAATAGGTAGTGTACGCTTGTAAATCGTGCGATAGCGAGCCTTGACAATAAACTGTTTTGAGAAAAGCTTCAACTTTTAAAATAGCATCGTTGTAAGCGAGGAATGATTCCAAACTCAGCTGTTACATGAGTCAATTTGCTAAATTCGTAAACGTGCAGTGGCCAGATGGACGCTTATTATATATATTGGGCAGCTCATCAAATCTTCTCCCATGCAAATAAATTCCGTCTCACTTTTTGTTTTTGTGCATACATATATAAAGGGACGATTTCATGTGCGATGTCATCTCTCGAATAAGCGAAACTTCCATTTCATTAGACTATCGGTAGCGCTTAAAATAAAATACTTGTCAATTTTACGCGACTGATGTAGATAAAAAAATGTGTTTCAGCTCATGAAGCCATATACATTTGACATGTACTTGGATTTATAACATTACAATAATAACTGAAGTAGCATATTTTTTTATTTGTTTATATATATCAATTCAAGGGAACTTCTTGACACATCTTTTTCTTGAATTCCAATGCTATGTCAAATCAAGATTTCAAAAATATCTAGTCGTTTAAATATAACTTTTCCATATTATATATACCGGCCATTTTGACTTGCAAACTTTTGTAGATATACAATCTCCGACTGGCTCGCGGAGCGCTCTTTCATGCCAAAAGTAGATAAAATACACGCCTTTGCAAACTCTTAGGCGCGCGCTACAGCTCATATATATATACAGCTTCTCCATCAACAATCGCATATCAATTCAATAGTAATAGCCGCTTATTCGAGTTCGGTACGCGCTATAATAAAATCGCCTTGCCGCGCGCTACACGGTATAAAATTCAAATGTTTATATAAGAGAGAAAGAGAGAGAGAGAGACGACGCTTCAATAAAAGATCCAAATTATAAATAACACCGGGTCTGTTTTACGTCCAAACAGTGCACATATCCGTCCATCCGATATTATATACACACCTAAAGCAGTGACACTATATAACTAATCCGGCGGCGCATGCGACGCTTCTCATACATCCAATCGCCTCCTGCAAACAAAGCAGATCCCGCGCGAAGGAAAGAGAAGAAGAAAAGAAATGATCGGATCGTCGGGGATTCGCGTGCAGTTGGTTCAGTCGCTACCGAGGGAACAGTAATAGTAGCATGCGATACGATGGAGGCCGGATCGTCGGAGGAGGCGGCTACAGGAGCGGCATTGACGTCGCTGCCGCGTCGCACTGATCGATGGCCCGACGAACCGGAGGCCTACAGCGGCGGCGGCGGCTTTGGCGGCGGCTTTGGCGGCGGCTTTGGCGGCAACGGCAGTGGTAGCGGTAGCGCACCGGCCTCCCTGAGCTTTACCAACAACGACGGCTCGCCAGCTCTCGAATACGATCTCTGGGAGGGTCAGTTCCAGTTCTTGGGCAGCGGTAGCGGCGACCACCAGCACCAGCAGCAATTGCTCAACAACAACAGACAGACACTGCCTAGATTGGCTACCGGCTATTGTAGGACTCCCAATAGCGAGCTCCTACACTATCCTGTGCACCAGCAAGTAAGACTCTATATTTAAACCGACCGCGCTAGAGTCGAGCCGTGCTTTTTTTGGAATACTTGTATAGAGACGTACATGTACGCGTGTGGCTCGGTCAGAATATATAGAGGATCTTCGACGGAGAAGAGGTTCTCCCGGATTTTTCACGGATATTTACGATGCAGACTGTGCTCGAGGGCGTTGCTGAGGAGGTGATCACTGTTCTTCTTCTTCTTCTTCTTCTTCTTCTTCTTCTTCTTCTTCTTCTTCTTCTTCTTCTTCTTCTTCTTCTTTTTCTTCTTGTTATGTTTGTTCTGGAGTAGGTGGGCTTTTTTTCGGGTGGTTGGTTGGTGCACCCGATAATGTTGTGGTTTATGTGCAAGTATGATCGGTAGTAACGGTTTCTTTTGAATAATCCCAAATCATTGTGATGTACACAACGAAGCATATATGTATACAAGAGTTTTGGACTCGACTCTGGTGTCTATGTCGAATGCTCTCGACATATTTATGTATAATGCGATTGTATTTTGTGCAATCTAACGATATTATGGTATAATATACTGTTGTTAGGGTATTGGGTTAGAGAAAAAACTGAGTAATTTAAGAGCTGTGGTAACTTTCAAATAACTGTGACAAGTAAAAAAACCGCTGATGAAAATGTTTTTAAAACCATTTTCTAGACGTACCTGCGTGTCTGTACCTACTTCAAATATCTTCAAATATTTTAAGTAGTAAACATATCGTTCATGTATACTATTCATAAATTTTTTTGTTGATGCTGTAAAACAGTGATTATGTTTATTTTATCAGCCCTTAAGGAACTTTAGAAATTAACAAAGTCTTGCATAAAATTTACATTATTTAATTTTTCTAAAGTAATAACATTCGTATACCAATCTAATCTTATTTTCTGAACGTGTATATATAGGCCGATATGATATAATTTTCTGCTTATGCTCTATAGTCCCTGCATCGGTAAATAGGTTCGAGTTCAACAGAGTTTAAATCGATACACGTTGCCGCTTTTACTTGTGTACCGAGTTTTCTTGTGTGCAGGTAGTTTCTCCCTGAGTAATTAAGTATCGCAATAAAATTAGAACGCATATTAATGCGCAGATATATAAATTTAATAACTTATAAACAATTTTACTAATTTCAGTTTAACGAACTCGTGCAATTATTGTAATTATTATTATGCCTATATATCTACTCACATTTTAAATGGGTCTTTCAAGGTTTATTATAGCGAAGCACGAAATGCTTTTATGTTTAGTATAAAAGTCTCTCGTGTGAAATTTACGATACCATCTCCATCACGGGACTTTTTTTAGCCCTTCCTTTTTTAATTATAAGCTTTAAATTTTCAAAAATGTTTATCAAATATTTACAAAATATATCACTGATTCTTTTTTCTTTTATTTTTTTATTGTTCTTTCAAACCATCCTTTTCCAAACAACGATAATACCATTGCTGTATACATTACTTACAATTGCCAACCCTTACCATTAATCAAATAGCGTGAAATACGCGTTCATGTAAATAAAACGCCTTCTTTTCGTCTCTCAATCGAGAATTTAATCCTTCATTTGGTCTTGTTTCTCCAGGTCCAGTTGATTCAGGAACAGATGCACGTCCTCGTGGACACACAGTCGGCTGGCGAGGAGAGGTACGCGCGGGTCAAGCAGGAAAATGCGACCCTGCAGGCGAGAATACTTATGCTGGAGGAGGCCGCCAAAGATGCCGAGGCCAGAGCTGAGGAGAGGCTAGAGGTAGACATCCCTTATTCTTTTTACTCTCGTTCCACCTATTTTTAATGCGCTATTCGATCTATGCCTATGATACCCTGCCGAATATGCGGACAATAAATATAGCGCGCTGATCCTTTGAGCGAGAGTTTTGAATTGTATATCGAGGATTGATTGATTGGTTCAACAGCTGTTTCCACTGATTCTATTTACTCGCGATTTAATAGCAAACATTTTGCCGCATCAAATAAGCGTGTTTAATGTTTGATACAGCTATATTAAAACAAGTCTACTATCTTATCATAACCTTTATAAATTTATCAAGTCGCGACGTAGATAAAAATAACTACCTACTAGACTCATGGGCATTTTACGAGTTGTCACACTCTAAAGTAGCCGCAATAATAATAATAATAATAATCTAGTCATAAAATATGTAATGAAAACAACAAAAGTCTTGCACTAATTAAAGACGTAATTTGATGATTTTTAATTTATCCCTCGCGTGCTGGGACAATATCAAATTTGCTAGATCGTATTTGATCCTAAATTAAATCGTGTCTCTAAGCTGCTCTACAAATGTATATAAATGTTAAAAATGAATGTAAAGAACGATTGATTTTTATTGTCATTTATTTCTATAGATATCATTTGCATTACTCGTCGTAATTTTCATACGTGCAAAACCAATGTTGCAAAGTGCAGCCAAAAAATGTCAGCTATATACTAATCAGCAGTTTGATTTTCTTCGAAACAGACGGAGCAACGGAGGCACCGCGAATGGGCCAGTCGACTGGAGCGCGAGAAGGAGCTTCAATTGGAGAACAGCGCGATCAAGCTGCAAGCCGCCGAGCTCGAAAGCTCGCGCTCGAGGGACGAGGCGGTCAGATTGCGCGAGCAGCTGGACAAGCTGCGGGCGGAAAAGTCCCGACTGGAGAGTGTCGTAGAGGAGGCGCGAATCGACGCGGAACGAGGCCGCGAGGCTGAGAAACGCACCGCTCTGAGTCTGAGCGAGGCCAACAGGGCGCTCAAGACGGCGGAGGAAGAATTGGCGCAGAGGATGGACACCGAGCGCAGGATAGAGGAGATGGCCCAGGAATTGGACAGTCTTAGAGCTAGGAACAAAAGTGAGTCTTTTCTTCTTTTTTTTTTCTTTTTAAACTTCTAGAAAAATGTAGAAGATAATATTGAAATTTGTGATTTGTCTAGATAGAGGTGCATTATTTATGTAAAATTTTTTACAATGGGCTAGCGAGATAAGCTGCCTAGCGACTTTTGTGGAGTAGTCGCGTTACCTATATTTACCTTGCATCCTATATAGTTGTGTTAGCTTATACATTTTGTATTTGAATATTTACTTAAGCAATCGTAAGGCGGAAAGAATTAATATTTATATATAAGAAATTTAATTATAGTTAAATGGATTCTTACGATAATGTAAGAAAACTAAATTAAATAATTATCTTATAGTAAAACCAAAATTTTACTCTCATTTACAGATTTAGAAGAATCTCGAGACGAGTTGCAGGCAGCAGCTGCAGCTCTTCAAGCCGGACGCGAGCTTTTAATGCCAAGTGGACAAGACCCAAACGACAACACAATCAATAGGAAAAACAGTCCAAGTCTTGCTACTGAATTACTTCTGACCGGATCTACGCATGATCAGGTATTTTAAGATTTCTCTCGGGAATTTATTTTCGACATTGCTCTTGAACCATATGATTGAATTGTCTTCTACTTGACTTTACAGGCTGACGGTGTCGATAATGGAAAGTCTGGCAACGCCGATATTTGTGATAATATAACTACTCTCGCAGAAGTAAGTATAACTTTTGCACTTGAATAAAATAAATTTTCGTTTCTCAAACTATGATGATAAAAATATTTTTTTCAATATTTCAAAAGTAGTTCTAAAAATTTTAATATTATCTTTGATATATATATATAAAGTTCATCTTAATTTTTACAAACATACTTAAATGAAGAATGTTAAATTATTGATATTGTGAAAATAAATGAGAGATAAGATGCCTACTTGTATTTTGAATATATAATAATAATAATGAATGTCTTATTTTCCAGGCAAAGAAAGCCTTGAAAGAACAGCTCGATGACAATGCTCGACTTCAATCCTACATCGAAAACATCCTCCTAAAAGTTGTGGACAATTTCCCTCAACTCTTAGAAGTGAAACAACCTCACTGACGCAGGGCCGACATTAGGTCCGGTGCTGCTGGGTATCATTCCAGTAGTGTTGTTCGACGGGACAGCACAATAATGAGGACCGTGAGCGTAGCGGTACCAACTTGGAAAGAACACGATCACAACCAGAGCAACTGTAAGGTGTGTCCGCCTGTAAGCCGTTATTGATGCTAATGGCATATAGATATCGAGAAGATATTTGCATAGTTGCACGGAAAACAAATGATGGTGAATAAAAGAGTCAAACTGAGCGAAAATTCATTGTAAGCCTGTATCATGTTCACTGTACACGTGAGCGTGAAAGAAAAAACTGTGATGGGACAAACAGAGCTTCGTATTTCTGTATATATGATTATTGTTTAAATATAAGCGTCTATTAAATGATCTATTTTTCATGACATCAATTGTTACTGTGCATATCCTTTTTATTTACCATTTATCACACCTCCTATTTCCATATATTTTTTGTATTGTAATACAAAATATGTATTGTAAATAAAAAAATTTGATTTTCGAAAAAAATTTTTGATACAACTTTTAGAAATGCTATTTTATGAAGAATTATTACAATAGTATGTTAAAACAGCTTTGCAAAACTTTTAAAATTATTTGCAATCAAATTTTTGAATTTGCTTAAGAATATTATTAAATTTATTGAAAAAATAAGATTTATGAAAAAGGAAGGGATGTGCTTTGCCGATATTACAGTATTTTTATTTTAGTAAAATAACTACTTGAATTTATGAAAAATGAAGATATCGTTGCACATTCTTTCTTTAAAGTTTTAGCTGTATATTAAAAGAATTGGCAATGGCATTTCCACAAATTTTTCGAATCATTCATTGAGACGTGCTTAAATACTTTTCATCTAAAACTTTGAGATATTGTAGATTAGACTCAAGGAAATGCTATGGGGTCTTCATTTAGCATAAATCTAAGTAATTTTTTTACTGGAACCAAAATTGTCAAGTCAGTACGGTAGGACTACAACATCCCATAAGTGACTAACATTTTTTCAGAAAAACGGAAACTGCATTTCTATGCGGCAGAAGGATTTCCGCGGAGTTTTAAATGCCACTGATCCCTTATATGTATTTACCGATCGTCACCATTCCGGTCTGTAGAAAAGCTACCATCTTTGTAGCAATGCACTCAGACATCGTGCAGTCTGTACTTTAACTGCTTTAACTTGAGTCTTAAGACTCTTGAGTGCGCATGTTGTTTATAATTTACTTATCGAAACATTCGGAGCAGACAGAACCGATACTGCAGTCTGCAGTGTTGGCTGTTTGCAAATGGAACCGATGAGTTGACTTCAACTGTCAAAACAAGACAGCTAGGAAAGTTTTATACCACAAGAACTGCATATTTATAGGAAAGAATTAAAAATGACGGAAAGGGACTATGCACCGCTCAGTGCAGCATGTGTCAAATCATTAAATGATAAACTTTATGAAAAACGAAAAGCTGCCGCCCACGAAATTGAAAAGTGAGGTTACCTACTATTTAGTTAGTTTACATATTGATTGATAATTTTTAAAATTACATACATAAATTCGCTTTAATTTTGAGAATGAAAATTTTAAATGTTGCACATTTCATTATTCAAGATTATTTGTAATATTTATAAAATAGCATATTAAAATGACTCATTTAATTTTTTAAAGAATGGTTAAAGAATTCGCTCTTCACAACAATACAGTTCAGATAAAGCGATTATTGAAAGTATTAGGACAAGACTTTGCTACATCTCAAAATCCACATGCTCGAAAAGGAGGATTGATTGGATTGGCTGCAATAGCTGTCGGATTGGGAAGTGCAAATACTGGAAAATACACCGAGGATCTTATTCATCCAATTTTAGCTTGTTTCTCTGATGCAGATCTCAGAGTTAGATATTATGCCTGTGAAAGTTTGTATAATGTTGTAAAGGTAGCACGAAGTGCAGTCTTGCCACACTTTACAGATATTTTTGGAGCTTTAAGTAAATTAGCATGTGACACTGAACAAAGTGTAAAAAATGCCACTGAATTACTTGATAGATTAATGAAGGTGGGTCAAAAGTACAATTATTATTAAATTTCTAATATTTTCAAAAGATTATTTTAATATCTTCATCTTGATAATATATACATTAATTAATAATTTTTAGTAATTTTTAGTAATTAATTAGTCATTTTCAAATGTTTTCTATTTAGGATATTGTTACTGAAAGTGGTTTATTTGATTTGGTAGCATTTATACCAATACTTAGAGAAAGAATATACACAAAAAATCCTTTTGGACGTCAATTTATTATATCATGGATATCAGTTTTGGATGCAGTGCCTGATATCGACCTTGTCATCTTTTTGCCAGATATACTTGATGGATTATTCAAGATTTTAGAAGATCCAACACCAGAAATAAAAAAATCTACAGATACAGTTTTTGCTGAATTTCTTCGCAGTATTAAGTCGAATCCAGCTAGAGTAGACTTTGCAGGAATGATGAATATACTAATTCTACATGCCCAAAGCACAGATGAACTTTTACAATTAACTGCTATAACTTGGATGGATGAATTTGTTAGGCTATCAGGTCAACTGCTTTTACCTTATACATCTGGTATATTTACAGCAATTTTACCTTGTTTATCTTATGATGGTGATACACGTAAAGTAATAAAAGAAACTGCTACACGTGTAAATAATAGTCTTTTTAAGTTGATAATATCAAAAAGTGAAGAAACATCAGTAGCTGATAGTTTGGAACTTTCTAGTATTATTGAAGTTTTAACAAAACATTTAATGCTTCAACAAATACCTGTACAAACAAAAGTAGCTGTCTTAAAATGGATTTACCATTTGTTAACGAATTTACCCGATAAAATGTATCTTCATATTGAAGAGCTGTTTCCTGTATTGATGAAAGTTTTAAGTGATAATTCAGAGGAAGTGGTTCAACAGACATTAGTTGTTATGGCTGAATTGATTGGCTCAAAGTCAACAAACATTGCACAGAATAAATACTTTACCAAGTTCATGGTAAATTTATTGAGATTATTTTCAGCTGACCGACATCTTTTAGAGGATCGAGGTGCATTTATCATTAGAGAATTATGTGTGTTACTCAATCCAGAACACATATTTAAGGTTTTAGCAGAAATTTTGAGAGATGAACAGAATCTTAGATTTGCTGGTATAATGGTTCAAACTCTTAACACAATTTTATTAACAAGCTCGGAGCTTTTTGAATTGCGAAATAAATTGAAAGACTTAAAAACTGAGGTAAATTACTTATACAATAGTTAAAAATGTGATATTTCAAATTTATTCAAATAATTTATGTATTTTTTATTCAGGAAAGTGTTGAAGTCTTTCTTGGCTTATACAAATCATGGTGTCACAATCCTGTAGCAACTATGGCTTTGTGTTTACTTACACAAAATTATAATCATGCTTGTGATCTAGTTAAATCTTTGTATCCTTTTAACTCAAGTATTAATCAAAGTTTATTATTCAATTTTGAAAGGTACTTCTTTGCTTTGAAAACACTTTTTTATAAATCTACTTTAATTTCAAATACTAAATTTTAAATATGTAAATAGAACATATGTAATCTCTTTAAGGACTTGTTTATAGTCACTTATTAAAGTGGTAAAACTTTTGCCAAATCATTAATCCTTAGACACTAAAGATATTATTTCATTAAATCAATTGCATACTCTACTAAATACCTAAGCATTAAATAAAAAAAAAAAAATGAATCCATAATGAAAATTAATTTTTAAGTATAATAACATTAGATATATGGAAAATGTTATGTCAAAAATTATAAAAAGTATTAAATAATATAAAAAAATTATTTTCCTTAATAATTGTGAATTTAGTGGAAATATTGAAGTGACTGTAGAATTTCTCACTGAAATCGATAAATTAGTCCAATTGATAGAATCTCCAATTTTTACGTGTAAGTATTTTTATAAATTAATTGTTCGTTTTCCAATCAAACAACTACTTAATATTGCTGTTTTCTATGAAGATTTGAGATTGGACCTTCTTGAAAGAGAACGGAATGAATCTTTAGTGCGTGCTTTATATGGACTTCTTATGATTCTTCCTCAAAGCGAAGCTTTTTCTATGTTACATCGAAGATTATCAGCCATTCCTCCAAGTTCAATAAGTGTGTCTTTGTCAAAAAGTGAAACTAAAAAAGTTGAAACGGCGAAATCGGAATCAAAGAGAAATAAAATTAATTTTGACGAGTTGTTCAACTATTTCATTGACATTCAGGAGAGGCACAAAGAACAAAAGCACAAACAAAGACAAACGTTATTAACGGATGCAAAAGATGTGGCGCACTCCGATATTTGATAACTCAATCAGCTTTTTTATTACAATGTTTACATTATTATGCAGTAAAACGCTGCATTTTACAGAGACTAACCCATCTCCACAGTCTTAAATAAAATAAATTTTTGTTCTATTGTTATAAATATTTTCTACATCAGTCTTAGATAGGAGCAGCAGTGCTCTATTTTCCTTATCCTTAAAAATCTTTATTGTAGTTTTAAAATATATTAATATTTACTAATTGAACAAGGTAGCAACATAACAGGCAGATTAAATATGATAAGTTTTATACCACTACTTAGATTAAATATGATAAGTTTTATACCACTACTTAAACTTTTCATTGTTTTAGATTTTATGAATTAGTGGTAAATGATTTTCACTACGTTCTTAAAACCCACATTTCTGTTGAATGTTTGTTAAATGAAATAGCTGCAAATTTAATAAATTATTATTTTAATTAGAATGTATAATGGAAATCTATAAATTGTGATAGTTATAAATAAATGCTTTAAAAGAATATTTTAATTACCAGATAAAATGAAAAATATATTTGACTGTTTGATTATATGAAAAGATTTTAAAATAAATACGTACACACATACACACACGCACGCACACACGCACACAAAGAATTAATAGAATTAATAATGAAAAAGCATAGCATCAAAATATTCTTTAAGTCAAGTAAGGATTGTTTTTATAATTTTTATCATTTTCATTTTGTTTCAAGATGTTTAATTTACTGATTTATAAACTGTCACTATTTTACCACGATACTTTGTAGCTATTCTATATGCTTCATTATTGTATTTCTAACTTTACTTTTTTAATTTTTCTAATCATATGTGTACATAAATAAATAATGTATATGTCAAAGAAATGAGAATCTGTTATTTTCACAAAGCCACTTTAAAATCATATATTTTACTCTTACAATTTATTATTTTAAAAGTTACTTGTAAATTTACATTTGTTAAAAAAAGGTGTGATTTTCAAGTGTAAACATACAGAATGTGGCCTTTTGGAGAATTTCAGATTCTCAGTGTTGACCATTCCATTTCCGTGCTACCTGTATGACTTTATCTATTGGAGATGTCTAATACATATACAAATTACTATTGTTATCCACAAAATTTGTATCACTTCTGTAAGACAACAGCCTGATCACATTTTTAAACTCCTATCATATGCACAATTCAAAAGAATATACTTTGAAATATAAATTAACTTTCTATTTGAAAAAAACAACACATTATGCAGGATAAGACTTAAAGACTTAAAACACTAAATTTTACCTGTGATATTTATAGGCTAATGAATATTAATTTTGTTGAATACTAATGTCATTTCTTAAGATTATTAGTGAAATTCAATACCTTGACAATGAAGGAGAAAAAATTGAATAACCATTTCTAACATTAAGTGTAATTAAATTTTTCCCGTATATTCATAATTATACTCTTATATACCCTTATCATTGTCATCTTATTTTTGTGAATTGTATTTACCCTTATCTTTGCAATTTATAAAAAAATAATATTCAACTTCTTTGTTCTCTAAATATCTGATTTAAAAATAATGTATTAAATATACTCTTCGCGAATTATTTAATATATATGCAGCGCCATCCAGTAAAATCTGGCTATTGAATTTATATCTCTTATTTTAATTTATATATTGCAACTGCTGTACGTTGTCTTCATCTTTACAACGTTCAGAATGAGCGTATATTTAAGTTCATACAGAATCATGCAACTAATTCCCAGTGGCTAACATTTGCAAATCTTCGCAGGATGATTGAGAAGAAGTTGTCTCTAGGTCACTTAACGAGCACCTACTTATTTCATTTACCAGTAAGTCATTTTTATAAAGTATTAGAAGTATCTGCTCTTGTACAGAGCAGATTTCTTTCCACTTGTCCTCCTCCATAATTGCCCGCCGCTTTCTGCGCTCATCGATTTCACTCTGCGATTTTTTAGCGCTTTTGCTGAACTGTTTACCCGCAGCAGGCAACCATGTATCTATAGACCGGCAAATATGATCGTAGCGCTCCTTACTTTCTTGAGATAATCGTAGAGAAAACGTCTCCAACACTCGATCGTAATTGTCCATATCTTTATCGAGAATTTGTGTTTGAAGGAAAACCGTTTGGGCCATCTTGTACCAATCGGCGAGACACTCTGAACGCTGAGTTATGGCTGGTACTACTTGCTTGTCCAATAATTCTTTCATACGGCGACCAGTTTCTGCTACCTGGAAAAATGAATGAAAATGATTTACTTTGATTTAATGATTTAATATTATTTTTGATGAATTTTATTTTAACACACTCAGAAAAAATTAGATTAATCTTTTTTTAAATGCATTCATTTGATACTTGTGAATAATGAAAGATGTTAAATATTTTGTTTGAATAAAATTTAATATACAATATTTATTATATTTTTATAGCATTAGTAGATATTTTTATATTTTTCTGAAATAATTATTTTGACTGACCTTGATACGTTCCAATACATGAAACTGTTCATCATTGTAGGTGAGATTCCTTGTTGCTCTATCTCGCAAAAGATGTTGCCAGCCATCTCTTAAACGATCCACTAAAGTAGCTGCCCTTTGGCTTGCTTTACCAGCCCAGGGACACCATAATACATGTGTATTGGTATCCCACTCACTTTTTAAACAATTTTCTCTTACGTACCTAATGAAAAAAAAAAAAAATAATTAAATTTTATTGAATGATATTATCAAAATATTATTATGATAACAAAAAGCTTTTCTTTATAATGCAATTAAAGAGTAAAAACTTATTTTATAGGTTTGAAAAGAACAAAATTAAAAAATTAATATTATAAAAAATTCAATAATACTATTCAGGATAATATGTAAATAATTTTAAAAACCTTTGATGCAACTGAGTTATTGCTGGTGCTAGTTCTCCAAATAGCTCATTACTCTTGGTATCTAATTCCTTTTTCCAAGTTTTTATTTCAAAAGAAGGCATCGTTGAATTTTGAGTAGATGATGGTATTGAAGATGTAGCTGTGGAAGTGGATGATCCTTGATTCATACGAATGCTCAGAAATACTTGCCTAGCTATTGTTTCTCCTCTTTCAACAGCTATAGCTAGATCTTCTACAGCCTTAGTAAAATCTTTTGCTCTCTGACATTTGTCTAAAGCCTTATTAAGTTCTGCGGTTAAGTAGGCTACAAAGGATGTAACTGCATCCTGTGACAGTTTACTACATCTTGCTATTTTTTCGATTCTTCTTTTGCATTCATGACCAACAGAACAGGCAGATTTTGCTTGACTAGCATCAGTCTCTACCGATACTAAACTAGCAAAAGATGGAAATTTGGGAAGCTCTGTGTCTGCTGGTACTACTACATTATTATTTTCTCTTGAAAATAAAAATAATGGTTCATCTATGGAAGTTAATGGATAGCCTCTGCCAGGAGTTGATTCTTCTATTAATTGCAAAATTGGAACTTGGTTTTTCAAAAGTATTTGGGACCTAGGTGGAACGTTTGTCTGATCTTGAACATGAGCTTGAAATGCAGCAAAACCTTCTTCGTCAGGATGTAAATAAATTTTAATTAAATTTCCTCCATGAACATCAAAAATGTTGATTGCTGGTCTTCTGCAAAGAGTATCGGTAACTCTAGAAAAAAATCGATCAAAACTCCAAATTTTTTGTTGATCTACTTCCAGCAAGCCTGCCAATAAAGGAGTAACATATCTTTTTAAGCCAGCACTTAAACGACAACTTGTTGGCAAGTCTCTGCTCCATTCTATTGGTCCATTTTCAGATGTTTGTGCACCAGCTATAACACCTGATGCCTTTTTGGTAGTTATATAAAACATGGTTTCTCTATTTCTCCTACCACCATATGGCCTAAATGGTAATTGACCTGTAGCTACATGGTACAAAGTTACACCTATGGACCAAAGATCAACTGTGGCCCCAAAACTTTTCCCGACAGGTTTCCTAAGAACTGCTCTTTCATACATGTCCGGATGAAGATATTCCTCTGTGCCATATAAAGACACAAATTGTTGATCTTCTTGTAATTCACGTGCAGCTCCAAAATCGGTTAACTTATATATTGTACTACCATCATCAGCTATGAATTTCATAATGTTGCCTGGTTTGAGATCACGGTGAACCAAATTATTGTCTCTGAGATGTTTCATACCAGCTGATAAATGCTCCAGTACAAGTAAAAACTCCTCTTCAGCTAGGCCATAGGTATTTTCAGGGTCATCTAAAATATTAAACAAACTACCACCTGTGCATAATTCCATCACTATAACTTTTCCACGACCATCTTGCTCTTCTTCTATAGCTAATAGTTTGACGATATTTTCGTGTTTCACTTTCCTTAACACTTCAAATTCACGCATTTGCACATCATGAGGTCGCATATGGCTGACTTGATTAAATGTTTTTACAGCTACTGGCTCTCCATTATTTTTATTTACACCTTGAAATACAGCACCAGTGGCTCCTTTACCCAAAACACTTGTTGTACACCACACATAAGTGGTAGAACCTCTTAAGAAAGACATGATGATTTGCTAGAATCTGTAAATATTATTAATGTCAATTAATCTAATAAAGAAATGATTTAAAATTTAAATTGCTCAAAATATATTAACAATAATTGATTTTATTCATTAATAACAGTTCTTAGATTCTATATTCGTTGGATGTACCTTCAGAAACAGAAAATTTGATGATCTACTTCATAAGTTGCATCTGCTTTCACTGTATTCATACACTTTTTTTCATTCAAATGATTTAACAAAATTTTAAATTGACATTCATTTTCAATCAAAATATATAGTTTGAAATTCGAACAGTTGATCATGTTTATTTTCTATCAACTACTTGTCAACAATATTTCTTTAATCATGAACAGAATATTGACGTTCTTTAACCTAAAAGCAAAAAATTAATATAAAATATATCAAAATTGTTACCATATTATACAAGTTTAAATATTCGTACCACCCACGAGTTGACAACGAAACAAGCATATTTTCAAATCTAATCTTCGTTATTCTTATGATAATCACTACTCATCATTGTCAAATATACGAGTTGACTAATATCAACGAATCTACAATAAGTATATAGAGTACAAAGCTATATAAATGCCAACGAATATATAGACGCATACTATATTCCTAGATAGATATGCGATAGATGAAGATAGATCCTAATGTCCCTAATAGAAGCACAGACTCCCATCATGCAAAAGTGAAGCTACCCCAACGCAGTTATTACCCTACAAGGCAGGTGGCGTTAACTATAACTTCACTTAGCTTAGTTGCAACTTTCACCGCTACGAGGCTACGTGACTTATTGATATTCTCTCGCAAGTGACTGAATTTGCAGTCGATTGATATATAAGGAGCCACAAGCCATTGACGAGTGTATTTGCTTCGGCAATACATATACTAAAATTGGAACGATACAGAGAAGATTAGCATGGCCCCTGCGCAAGGATGACACGCAAAATCGTGAAGCGTTCCACATTTTTTGCAAACTCTGTATTGAGCAAAAATTTTAGTGATTGGCCGATGAGTACTGTTCATACTAAAATTCTGTATATATTAGGGATATACGTACAAACTAAATTTTTTTCAATAATTTTTTTTTTTAAGGCCACTAACAATCTTAGAATCTTTAAAGCATATATTTCTAAGAGTTGTTTTTTTATAAATATAATATATTTTATTGAGAATGAGGAAATGTATTTTTGTAGGTTAGGTTATTATAGCTTATTTTATCACAGACATACATATTAGAATAAATAATTAAGTAAGTTTTTTTCATTATATTAGGTCCATATATACTTTTCAAAAGTAGAAATATTATTATTAATTTTTAAAAGTATAAATTTCATTTATTCTACTTTTCAAATGTCTAAATGAAATTTTCTGCTTTTTAAAAGGTGAAAATTAAAGGTTTCTACTTTTATAAAGTAGTCGATTCTTACTTTTTTACGGCCGCTGGCATAGTTCGCATGCCCCCCATTTTGAAAATTAACATGGGTAGTATATCTATAGACATATAAGATTGATAGATAAGTTCCGACTACAGTCAGACAATATTTTCCTATTACTTAATAATCCACTTGGCTAATCAGGCCCTGACTGGATTTTCGTTACAATCCTGACTAGGGACTGATCAGTCTGTTATAGTCCGAGAGGCAGCGACATTTTTGAGCTTGTCATTTCACCATCGCTGATTTTTATTTTGATAGTAGTTTGCGATGTGTACATGCGTGAAACAGCAGTCAGCTGGCGCATGAGCGGTGGAGGTAGGCGCTAGGGTGTCTCCCACGCGTGAACAATCTTTTAATATAAAAATATATTACCATCGCTGAATTTTTTTTGGTGGTTTAGTTAAGTTATAAAATAATGAAAAATGATAGTTAGCTGTTGATATGCAGGTGGAAAATGCGTCAGCTGTTGACATAAACATCGCAAATTAAAATATAAAATGAAAATATTTTACCACCGTTTAAATTTGTTTACATTATAATAATTATTATGTAAGTGAGGAATAACTAAGTCAGCTGGCTCTAAGGCGGGGGAAAGACCGTCAGCTAATGGAATAAGTCTCTCTTTAAGTGATGTCACTATGTCGGTTTGTATGTAATCGTTTTAAATTCTGGAAGAATCCATGACTAATTAAAATGTATTCATAAATAATTCTGACAGAATTCATATTGAATTGAAAATAAGTATGATTATACTTATGTCATTCACAAAGAATTCTAAAAGAATTTTCATTTAAAGGAAACCAAAACCGATTGCATTCTTTATTCTGTTAGTATCCATATGGAATTCTTTAAAACTAATACTGAAATAAATGTATACCCTATAAACTGCATTCATTTTTAATTCATAATGTAATCATTAAGAATAGGTATTAATGTACAAAATTAAAATTAAAATTAAAATTAAAATTAAAGATAAAATTAGATTATACAAAATTTACAGAAATAAATATATTTATTTTATTTATAAAAAATAATATACAGAGCTCTACAATACTTTTTATAGTACTTGTTATTGTATAATATTTGAAGTTCCAGTGGGACGAGGTTTTGAGTTCGCTCTCTCTCTCTCTGGCATTCTGTATCCATCTTAGCATATTTTTTTGCATTCGGGAGCGTATAATTGCATATAATTGCTTATAAATCGTAATTTTTTGTTCCTCTTTTAGTACTGCCAAAAAATTGGTACTGCTTAAACAACTATAGATAATCGTTCCATCACTATCGATAAATTCATACAAATTGCGCCATTTAGTATCTTCAACGATCCAGCATATTATTTTTCTATCTTTTGAGTCGGCTATTATGCAATTTTCCGTTATTTTATGACTGTTGACTGTTATACTTATTTTGACATTCCTCCACACCTTTATTAATGAGAGGAAGATTAGATTAAATTTAGTTAAATCGTTAAACACAAAATAAATCTTTATGTAAAAAAAAGGAACATACTTGCAAACCATTATTTTCATGTCTACATAAAGTCATATAATTGTCGTTTAATTGTAATATATCAATAAAGCTAGTGGCAGAATTGAGCTTTGATATTTGTGATGACTATTCCTTCATCAAATCATACAAGATAACCGAACCTGATTCTGTAGTATAAATACACGGAAAAAAGACTTGGGGAACTACCGCGTCAGGAGCGGTGTAGCAGTACCACTAGCAGTACTGAAAAAACTATGGCAGCTTTGAGCTGCCACGCGTGGGAGCTGTACGCTGCCACAACAGCACAGCAAAATTTCTGACCATGCGTATTTGCTATAGCACGTTTGAGCTCTCACAGTGAGACGTTTCGACTACTACAAGCGCGCGGCGTCCATATAGACCACGGATGGTCGATGGAAGATGCCACGCGTGGTGTGAAATTCACCCCACAAGCGAATAGAGGGGATCACGTGTTCGTGGTGGTGGGGAGGGGGGTGTGGTATCTTTTAATTCAACTAATTTCGCGCGTGAACGTCGAAAAGAGAGCACGAGTTTCAGTCATCATTCCAAGAATCATTTATTGGTCGTCTGAAATCTGAAATCTCAGCAAAATCAATTTTTTTTTTCTTTAAATGGTTGATTATTGTCAGGACTACCGTATTTCTTTATATTTAACATTAGAACTACAATAAATGCAATAAATTAATTCAACTAGTAAAAAAGTTTGTTTGCACAGGAGACGTAATGTTGTGTATAAATACAGTTGATAATAAATAAGTTTTTAGCGAAAATGGATGAACGTGCATAAAAAAAACAACGTGTTTCATCACTTCAAAGTAGTTCGCCTGCATTTGATAGACCTGCATTATGGAATCCAATGCAGCATCTAAATACGATGTAGATCTTAGGTGGCTCAATCCACTTCCCGTTCCAGTGAATGCAACAAATTCTCACCAAGAACCTTATATGACATATCCGGGATACAATATTGTCCAGTTGATACCATCCGCTATAGTTCCTCAAACTAAAAATTTGTTGAACTTGAGCAATGCCAATAATCTTTGTTCAAACAATGAATCTACATTAATTGTCGACGCCAAATGTAGTCCATTATTGCAAGAAGTAATTGAACAAAGTAAATCGGATGTATCCTTGATTTTCGAAGGTTAGCTTTTAGTTTATGTTTTTTTTATATACAGCGACTACTTTTTTAAATACTTTTTATTTACCTTTTAAAAACATTATTTTTTGCTTTTATACATTTATTTTGATCTTACAATTTTATAGATTCTGATCTGAGAGAAAGAAATTACGTTTTTCAAATACTGAACAACTGCTACAACGGCCAGTTTCTACTGGAGGCTTATGAATTTGACAAAAAACAGATGAAATCGTTGAAAGATAATAATATTTATATAGTGATTATAAAGAAAATTTCGACCGTAGCGATGTAGCAAAAATTATCTTAGAAAATGAATTTTTTAAAACAAGTTCATACGAGTAAGTGATCTTACAAAGTTAGATGGTGTTCTTGAGTTTCATATGATTATATTTAAGGACGTTCTATACTTATATTATATATATTGTAAAGTCTGTGTACAATTTATGTAAGAATAGGGTACCTTATTGTGCGAGTCAGGCAATTATTTACAACAATTTTCTTGGGTAGTATGTCTTGCTAAAAGTGCCCCATAGTCTTTTCAAATATACCATTTACTTCTACATGAATTCGAAAATGTTAACAATGATTTTGCTTTTTCTAGTCATTAGTCTTTTGAGTAATGGTAATTTTAAGCCGCATTTAGCACAATGCGGTTCCCTGTCTTGTTTCATGTTTTCGACTTGCACGTAATACTGATAGAACGTCTTTAATAATTTTGTATCTAAAACCATTGATAAAAGGTCATTAAAATACCTTCAATTTTTCCCATTTTTTTTGGAATTAATCACGAACGATTCGTATTTTTTCGAAAGGCTATTAAAGAGCTCTTTCCCGAAGAACAGGAAACTCTCTGGTATTCCGAGAGTAGCAGAGACGAGCAGGGCCCAAAATCGGCTAAAGGTATACTATATGAAAAGTATAAAACCATTTTTATTTCTCTAATTTTTATTCAAACTTCTTAATGACACACAAAGAACTCTTAACTGATTAAAAACAGTATTAGTGGGGCTAGCTATATGCTGACTAAATTAAATCATAACAAGTTATTTTTAATTGCACTAAAATTTTAGTAAAATATTCTATACACTAAGAAATTTAATTTCTTTATGAAACAATTAATTTTGTTATTTTCTGAAATACATTCAAATATATGTTCGCATATTTAAAATATTAGTTGATCAGAAAAAGTTTTTGTTGGATGACTAATTTGTCCGTTGTTTCTTAGAATTCAAGTCAACAGGAAGAACAGAAGAAA
Organism: Megastigmus dorsalis; assembly: GCA_900490025.1. Taxonomy (NCBI): domain Eukaryota; kingdom Metazoa; phylum Arthropoda; class Insecta; order Hymenoptera; family Megastigmidae; genus Megastigmus; species Megastigmus dorsalis. The sequence continues at coordinate 126,371 of UELU01138899.1, forward strand.
ATTCTCAAGAACAAACTGGCAGTGTACAACTTAACAGTACAACCTTATGTTGTCATTTGTGGTCCTCTAAACCAACCTACAGGATCATACGCGATCAATGGTGATCATCACTATTGCCTCAGTTCGCCAAGTGAAGCAATTGATATTTGTTTTAAAAGTGTTAAAGTGTTTAACACTTATTTTTCAAAAGTTTCTCATTTTTGTTGGAAATTTTTAGAGTTAAATGTGTACACGTATGAGACAAAAAGCGTGAATAAATGTGTTAGCACTTTAATTAATAATATAAATAAAATGTAAATATTTTTTGTAATCTTGTCCGTTATTAATATTTTTTGTAATTTGTCCGTTGTTTCTTAGAATTCAAGTCAAAAAGAAGAACAGAAGAAAATTCTCAAGAACAAACTGGCATTGCCTCAGTTCGCCAAGTGAAGCAATTGATATTTGTTTTAAAAATGTTAAAGTGTTTAACACTTATTTTTCAAAAGTTTAACACTTATTTTTCAAAAGAAAAACAGGAAACTCTCTGGTATTCCGAGAGTAGCAGAGACGAGCAGGGCCCAAAATCGGCTAAGGGTATACTATATGAAAAGTATAAAAGCCTGAGATCAAAGGCGCGCAAAATAGGGCGCGTAGTTGGAAAAGTAAAGCGAGTTTCTGATTTCACCGAAGGTAATCATTCCCTAATACTTTTTATATTGTTTCTAAATAGGAAATAATTTTCATGTCATAAAAAGTATACTTTTGATGCAACTATATCTGTGGATAATACTTTTAAATTTTGAAATACTTATTTTATTTATAACTCAGATACAGAGACAGAGGTTCTGGTAGAACACAACAATTTTTCGGGTACCATCGACGAAACGTATGAGCATAAATGGCTGGAGTCATATAGTGCTCGACGAATAGGGTACAAAAATTTATCGGTTGCTCAAATTGTAAAAACATTTTCTGCATTATCTTCTCCATCAGGATATAAATTGGTAAAATATCGTTTTATTGTTCAATATAAATATAAAATACAATATAAATTAAAAAAAATATTTACAATTTTCTTTTATCATATTACACAAAAATATTTAAAAACTAATATCAATTTCAAGTAACCAAGAACTTATTATAGAATTGATATTATTGACTTCCTCATAGCAGAATCGTAAAAAAAGTTTTATTTCGACAAGTGCTTCACAAACATACTTCATATATTTTTGTATAGAATCAGGTTATGCCCTCCCTGGTAAAAATTATTCTCATATGATTGTATAAAATTATATATAATTGAATACAAGGACTTGTATGCAATTGTACAAAATTGTATGCACATTTTGTCTCTATATAAATATAAGAGAGTTTACATTCTTACATTTACTTGTATATAGCTGTATTTACCTGTATACGGTTGTATACAACTAAATTATAGAAAACTGCTAAATTATTTGGTATATGATCATATACGATTGTATATAACCATATACAATTATATATAATGTTTAACCGTGAAAAATAATGCATAATCACGAAAAATATTTATTTGAACTTTCAAAAAAATTTTTTGATCAAGAGGAATTTGGGTTATACTTATACCCGAAGCGCTGATTTTCCTCTTGCAGAAGCATATAACCGGTCGCCACCTAGCGGTAATTCTTAAGAAATAGTTATGCATGGGTATATATTGTTAAATCGAAAAGCCCGATTTAAATACAGTTATACGAGATATAATTATTTATACTTTTTTACAACTTTATAACATTATGTACAAATGAATATGATTAAATACGTCTGTATACAAAGCAATAATTATCTCCACTTAGATCAGATTAAATAAACCGAGCCGAGGGTGGCCTTCAGGCCACAGTGCAGCTCACCGGTCTGCGCCTATGGCCGCGTTGTAGAGAAAAAGAGAGGGAGAGAGAGCGAGAGTCACCTATTTACATGTTCGCGAAATTTTCCGTTTCGCGGCCCGTAAATATTGTTCTCATATTATCTATACGTTGGAATTTAATTTCGAGCGAACCCAACTCCCGTTTTCTCCCTTGCCCCTTCAATCGCTTGACTTACTCTCAGTTTTCCTTTTCGCTCGTATGCAGTTTCATACAACCAAGTAAAAATCGCCGGAATTTCGCACGATACAGCTTATTCTTCGCATACCATCAAACCATTCAATAGCGCGTATACATTTTACAATATTCGCCGTTTAACAAATGTGGCTCGATTCTAAATAATAGCATTCTTTATACGCTTAAATAAACAACAATTGGAATTAATCAACAATCACATCGATCTGTTTTGAATTACTTTTTTCGGCAATCTTTTACAATTCTCCCCCCTACGAATTAAATCGTTAATTCGTATAACGAGTACAGCGGTAATTTGATTACGGTAACATTTTTAACAATTGCAAACAACAAATACATAACGGTGAATATAAAAAGATAAATAAGTTATAATATATATAAGTTGATTTTTTTTCCTATGATGATCGATCAGTAAACAATAAATAAATAAACAATAACTCTAATGGTTAGATATGTAACAATGCAATTTAATTTGTTACGAAACAAACAAAACCGATGTAACATAAATTATTGATAATTTTCCTTATTCTATAGCGCTATTTTCTAATCAATCGAATTAGCTTATGTGCTGGCCTCAAATACTCCTTTTCTGCGGATTTTATTTTGGCCATTCTAATCTGTCCGTCAGCACTAGGATATGTTTTCTTTATAACTTCCTTCCGCCAGGAATTTCGCGGTGCTTGGGAGTCAGCAATTAACACTGGATCGCCAATGACAAGCGGAGCCGTCTTTTCTTGCCATTTTTGGCGTGTGGTTAGAGTGGGTAAATACTCTCGGAGCCACCTTTTCCAGAAGGCTTCCGTAAAGGCCTGCGCGATTTGCCACTGTTTTAGCATGCCGACTAACGGCGCACCGCAACCGCCTAAAGGTACTTCGCCTGAAGAAGCCCTAATCAAAAAATGATTTGGGGTAAGCGCTTCTCCGTCTCGTGGATCGATCGCGATGTGTGTGAGCGGACGCGAATTGACGGAGTGCTCGACTTCGGCGAGCAAGGTTAGTAATACCTCTTCTTTCGGGGCATGCTCCCGAAGCACCGCCCGTAAGGCTACTTTAACGATCCTTATCTATCTCTCCCAGATACCACCCATATGCGGCGCGTCAGGCGGGTTAAAGGTCCACGTTATCTTTCTCTTTACCGTAAATTTAACTAGTTTATCGGGTTCTACCGCTGTTATTTGTTCTTTTAGTTCCCGACACCCGCCCTTAAAATTTGTTCCGTTATCACTATAAAAGGCTACGGGAGTGCCTCTTCTCGCTATAAACCGTTTATTGCCATGATGGCTGAGCTGGTGTCCAAACTGTGGGCAAGTTCGAGGTGAATCGCCCTTACGGTAAGATACGTGAAGAGCACTCCCCAGCGTTTCTCTCGACGTCGCCCCACCTTCACTAGCATGGGACCAAAAAAGTCTACGCTACAGTGGCTGAAAGGCGCTGTCCATATGCTAATTATCTACCCGGAGGAAGGGAGGCCATCATGGGATTCGCTGGTTTGACTCGAGTCAGTCTGCATCTCAAGCACTTGTACGCAACGGACCGTAACGCGTTTCTAATCCCTAACACGTGGTACTTTTGAAAGTGTTTACAGTGGTAATCGAAAATGAGCGCCCTCGTCGCATGATGTTTCCCGTCCAAAATAATGGGTCGATTGTACGTCCTCGCTTCTTGTACTTGCGCGACGCGTCCCTCCGCCCTCAAAATGCCGCGGACGTCGATAAAGGGATTAAATTTCGCGATACCACTTGCCGCTTTAATAGTTTTGCCCTTTCGTAAGGCCTTTATTTCCGTTTCAAAACAATCGCTTTGAATTTCTCTAAACCAATATTCCTCCCCTAATTTCGTCTCTTCAACTGACACTGGTACATGCGAATTCCCTCTCCATCGACGGGCGATTATACGAATTCTGCGCGCAATTATTAGTAAGCCTTGCCAGCCCAGGAGTCGCATTGGTAGCGGAACCGCACTTGAGGATCCGTAATTCACGTACACGGCTTTGACCTTTCGCAATTCTACTTTATTTATGTCGCATCTTTCGTTCAAAGTTACGCCGGGTTCGTCAGGCCAGTGTTGGGTCGTCTCTTTTATGAACGGCGGGCCGCTCAACCATCGCTCGTTTGACTGATGCACTTGCGGGGACCAACGCGTGACGATATCAGCCGGATTTTCGCCCCTCGACACCCAACGCCATTCCACAGTCTTGGAGAGTTCCGCTATTTCTCCAAGGCGGTTTGCCACGAACATTTGGCGCTCTTGTGGCGCTCCCCTTATCCAATGTAAAATCACCTTAGAGTCCGACCAGAAAAATCGTTGACTTATTGCAATGTCCAATTTCTCGCTCACGGTCTTCGCGATCCTCACGGCAAGCAGCGCGGCTTGAAGCTCCAATCGCGGAATCGTCAGAGATTTCACTGGAGCGACCTTGGTTTTTCCGCAAACAATCGCGACATGGGCGCGTGCGTTCTCGATATGGAATCTTAAATAAGCAACCGCTGCATAGGCTTTTAAGCTTGCGTCGCAGAATACGTGCAGCTGAGCTTCGCGGTGCTGGGCTCCGATGGGAGCGCAACAACGAGACAGTGAGCACCGCTCAACTGTTCGTAGCTGGTTTATCCACGCGTGCACACACCCCCGAGCCGAGGATGGCCTTCAGGCCGCAGTTACATGTTCGCGAAATTTTCCGTTTCGCGGCCCGTGAATAATGTTCTCATATTATCTATACGTTGGAATTTAGTTTCGAGCGAACCCAATCCCGTTTTCTCCCTTGCCCCTTCAATCGCTTGACTTACTCTTAGTTTTCCTTTTCGCTCGTATGCAGTCTCATACAACCAAGTAAGCATCGCCGGAATTTCGCACGATACAGCTTATTTTCGCATACAATCAAACCATTCAATAGCGCGTATACATTTTACAATATTCGCCGTTTAACAAATGTGGCTCGATTCTAAATAATAGCATTCTTTATACGCTTAAATAAACAACAAATTGAATTAATCAACAATCACATCGATCTGCTTTAAATGGACTACTCTTTTTCGGCAATCTTTTACAATATGTATATTTAAACTGATTTATGTCGTTGAAGTCGAAAAGCGAGTACGAGTTTTAGTCTATATCTTGAGTAATTACGATTGGTCATGTGGACTAATGCGTTATTTCTAAGACAGCTTAAATCTCAACAAAGTCAAATTTCTTTTTTTCTTTAAATGGTTGAATATCGTCAGAAATACCATATTTCTTTACATTTAACATTAGAACTGCAGCAGAATAAATTAATTCAAATATTAAAAAGTTAAAATATTAAATTTAAATTTGAAATCAAATTGAAATATACTGAAATGCGTATTATACTATAAAATAATAGTAAGTACGAAGGGATAAATTGTATTAACCAATTTTCTAAGTTTTAATAAAATAAATATCGACCTAATATGAAACTAGGAAGTGATGGAATTAAGATTATGGGATAAATAAAATATAAAAAGTATAACAAATTTTTATTTTTACTTAAGGGGAAGCAGTAGCGTCCCCCCTCCTTAGGCTGTTCGATCTATTTCTATGTTCCAGTTAATTTAAAAAACGATATATCACATAAGCCCCATCTTGCACAAAATGATTAATAGCAACGAGTACTACGCCGGCCAAGTCCCGATATTACGCAAAATTATAAATATTAAAAGTTATAAACACATATACATATAACCGTAATTTTGAGGTTAGCTGTCAATGCGAAAACGCGTCTTACTGGTTCCAATTAACAGGAAAAACGACAAATCAGATCGACTTCTGCTAGCACAGGATGATTCATTGTTTCGAGTACTACGCCGCTCAAGTCCAAATATTAATTTTCGTTGTAAATAAAAAAGATATCAGCGAAACAAAAAGCACGTTTGTCGCTACTGCATCCCCTTAACATATTTAATAAAACAAACTATAAATCGTGCGTTAGTGTAACAAAGAATTCGTCATTTTTAATTACAGACAAAAATGGACATATTCTAGGAATATTAGATAGGTGAATTAATACACGTTTTTCTTGATTGATTTCAATCACCTTAAAAGCGTGATAATGTTTATCAAACTCAATAGCAGACAAATTATGCGCATATATATAAATATGATCTCTGACTTCAATATTTGTAAAGTTAAGATTTTCTCTGTAAAAATCAAAGCATGTAACGTTGCCAATGGTATACTGAACAACGCCTTCGAATAGATCATGCATACTATCTACAGCCTGGTTTTCTGCAATGTGAAAATTTCCTATTTCATTAAAAATACATACTTCATAGGATTCTTTAGTTGTTACAAGCGATTCTATTTCTTTACTTAATTGTTTGCATCGAATGGCTGATGCTGAACAGATTCTATACCTGCATTTCTGAAAAACCCCGCCCTTGACCTCTTTTCCACCTATCAGGTTGTTTTCTTTCGGACGCACTTTCCCTTTACCTGAGGTGTTCCAGCGTCCCTTTTCAGGTGTCGCAAATTTCGATAAACCAAATTCGTTTTAACAATTTGTAGATTTATAAAAATAGAACTTTTACCAAATCGTAACAATAGCTTATGTTTATTTAAGGGGGGGGGGGGTAAAGTTTGTTTGGTTAAAAAAGGCCTATGTTCAAGAATTTGTTCATAACAAATTTTTATTATAGATTTATTTTGAAAATTAGTATATTATAATACAACATTTAAAGAATATTTAAAAGATGTCCATCAATCCACAAAATTTTTCACACCCAGCAAGTTCGAGGCCTAAAACTCAATCTAGAAATGCAAATCTATAATTTACTTCGTATGCTTTACCTTCAATCCTTTCACTAGATGGAACATAGTTAGGCACTTCACATTTTTCACATGTAACATTTATTATAAAGCCAAGACCTTTTTTACAGGATCGAAAAGATATTTCACCATTACACGTTTTACACTTCACTAATGTTGCAATCGTTGAAAAAATAAGAAGAAAATCTATAATTCTAAAGTGTTTTTTAAGATCTTCCTTTGTTCTTAGAGACGCATTCAATTTAATTTTTTTGGCAGATGCACTTGACGCTTCTACTTCATCGTCCTTACGTTCATGGGGTGTTACTCTTTTTCTTGGTCGACTTAACCTTGGACCACCCTTATTACGTCCTCTCTGCCACTTTTTTCGACATTTTTTTTGTTAATGAATGCAAAATCACTGCGAAAACAAAGCAGAAACTCAACGGAGAAAAAGTAAACGAAATCGAAGCTAAAATCAAATTACGCACACAACTGCTCTTCAAAACGTACAATTTTGAACTGAAATATATATTGTACATCGAAGATGCACAAAGTACGTTACGAATTTTGTTTACCTGAAGAGATTTTGACTAAAGTAGGGGATAATTGTAATACAATAGAGACTCAAACAGCTGCCGCTCACCGCTCAGCGCAGGTAGCTAACTGGTGCGCAAAACTGAGTTGGAGCAACGGTCATTTAAACTATCATAAATCAGTCAATTTTGCTTCGATTGACCTGAAAATTTAACACAATATTCTTGAGATGTTATACATTCAAAATATCAAATAAAATAAAATGAAAACAAAGTTTTAATCTTAACCCCCCCCCCCCTT
>UELU01138900.1:2554-24867 GCA_900490025.1 Megastigmus dorsalis
GCAGAGTTAATGGCCATTCTACGCTGAGCTCAAGCAGCAGTAGGACAGACTGGCCAAACTTGGAGAAAAGGAAGCCTTGATTGGTCCAGAACCAGCAATAGGAGTCCATGAATCCTTCTTCAAGGAATACGTTTCTGCATGTGTAAATGAACAACACACAATGGAATAGTGAAAAACAAAAGGGTGCAAACAAGCAAAGGCTTTGATCGGACCCAATGCCAGGCTGGCCAGGCCCCGGAAGATGCGAGATCTCGGCAGAGCTGAAGCCAGACTAGTCAAACAGATTGTCTCTGGCCATCTGAGTATCACCTCCATAAGATGGGACTTTTTGATAATCCAACATACAGATGGTGCGGTGCGATTGAGGAGATAGCGTCACATATCCTATGCGAACGGCCATTCTTATCAGACCGAAGAAAGGAGAAGCTAAGAACAGATTTCTGTAATTACGAATGTGTACAGAAAATTAGACGTGAGGGCGATGATAGACATTTTCGTGTTCTTAACCGCTCAGCCTAGTCTACAGTCCCAAAGAAACTAAACCTTTTCAGTTGGTGCTTGTAACGCCCAATCCACATTTTTATTTAGTATATAATGTATATATGTATATAGCAAAGCTCGAGCGTTGGCGAGAAAATGTGAGCGCAGGCGAGCGCGCCCCATTGTGGTGACTATAAGTTGCGAGGAAGAAGAAACCTCTCAGCAGAGGGGATGGCACGTTTCCAAGCTCGCGCGCGGGTATAAAAGCGGCTATTTTGCAGTGACAAGATACACTTCATTCCTTGGCCCCACTTCAGGAGCAAGAGCTATCTGCTCTCCTGAGAGCTTTCTCCAGATATATTAAAAGATTTAAAATAAATTTCTATTTATTTATAATTAAAGTCTTTTTCATTTTTTTAAATAAAAAAGAAGCTTCTGCTCGACTAACGATTGCCCATTACGCGGCAATCGAGAACCCGCCTTGTGGGGGAAGGCATCTAACCATTACCTTTTACCTTACGATTTATGGCAATTATACAGTCCATTGCGTACTGCATAATCTACCTGCGCTGGTAAGGATCGAGTCACTTTACTAATCCTACAATCCGTGGCGATTATTCGGCTCATTCTGTGGCTGTTACGTCTACCTGGCGAATTGGATCAAATAACATACGGAGCGAGGGTGGCATATTCGCCAGCTGAGAACACTGCAACTTTTTTCGCGAGTAGCGTATGCAATTTTTTCTCACAACGGGCAGAAAGTACGATCCATATGCAAAATAATTATTTTTTCCCTACACTAATAAAAAAATTAGTAAATTCAGCTGGATAGTCGACGCCCGCTCATGTTTACGATTGCTCGTATATTGTCAGCTGAGGTGCGAGTGCGCATGGTGACGCAGGTACGCAGATTTAGTGGTGGCTATTGGCGTCATCGCGGAAAAACGAAACGATTGCCGAAAAACAAAGATATGCTCTCATTGGCAATTTTAACAGGTATTTATAAATAATTATTCTATTTATCAAATTATTTAATATAACTAGTTTCGTCACATTCATTAAATAATTAAATTTATTTTTAATCTAAAATTTATTTAATGTTTAATGAAAATATAATTATGATCAACAGCTATCCAAACCAAATATCTAAAAACCAAAAACCACCCGACTAAAACCAATGGAAAATTACTAGCGAATAAAAACCAATAACTCTTACATTAAAACACGCGTACGCGACAAAACGAACGGCCCCTGGCTTAGGGTGTAATTGAGTCTGAGTAACCCGACCCTATCAGAAAAATTTCAAGCCGAAGTCGACTGACTAGGCAGCTTACAGCCACTTTAAAATTTTACCACAGGTGCGAGAGAAAAAACTACCGAAGGAGAGTAAATGCACAAGAAGTGCAAGTCAAGGGATTTAGGCGATGAGAGAGCGAGGCGGAGTGGGAGAAGTACTCTCCTTCGAGGACGGAAAACTGCGGCCGGTCTCGGTGGAGCGGGAGGCAGGCCATCCCTATACCGAGCCATTGAGCTGCGCTGCATTTTTCCAGTCGAGTAGTCGTGATTAGCCGGCCAAAGAGCCAAATAGTTTTTGTCAGCCGACCAGAGCTGAATAGTTTTGCAGATTTAATTAACCAAAAATAGGAAAAAAGGACTTAACTGCTTGATTAGTAAAAAAAAGGACCGGATTTAAGAGATTTTAATTAAACCAAAAATAGACGAAAGGGATTTAACTCATCGATTTATAAAAAAGACCACTGATTGAAGTGAAGGAATACATTGAGGAGAACAAATAAAAAAAGGTTACAATCAAACAAATATGAAAGATATTATTACCCAAGAAACTAAGTGACCAGTGCAAGAAACGAACAAGATAAACAAGGTAAATCGCTTTATTTCTTTTACATTTCCCTTCTTCAAAACCAAACCAAGAAAGAGAAATACAGAGAGGAAGAGAATCGCGGGCAGTGCTCTGCTGCTCAAAGCAGTAGTCGGGCCCATACGGGACGTGCACTCCTCCTCTGACCAATATTTTCAATAAATAAAGATTTTCTGTTGCGGAAACGTAACAGAAAATTTACCTGGCGCCCGAACAGGGACACGAGTGCAGCGCTTGCCCTTCTATCTCTATCTAATTCTTTTCCTTTTTTTTTTGAACAATTTCATTCAATAAATTTTTTTTCTCCATATAAATAAAGAGTCCGCGGAAATAAATTGTAGAATTCAGTATCAGGAGGGATAATGAGAAAGCTAATTCATTCGATGAAAATGTGCTTCTTGTATATTTTGATAAACTTTGAAAAAAGCTGAAGTCGTCAATACTTTAGAATCAATGATCAGTGTTAAAAATGAAATTAAGTATTAGATACGGCATTAATATTAGTGCAAATGAAACGTTGAAGGGTTTTTAAAGAATATATCCCCGGGCTTCAAAGCAAAAAAATCAAATGTTCTAACTTGAATTTTAATCCAGCGTTTTTTGACTGATGCAGATGACTTTATCTTCTTAGCTGCAAAAGTATGTGAAAATTATTTATCAGGCATCTATATTTTATGATAATAAAATGTGTATTTACAATTCGTACACAATTACAAGTTATTCTTATATTTGGTATCTGCGGTGCATTGAGGTGCAATGAATTATCTGATATCTATACAACTGATGTAGAAGATACTGGAACTCAATTTATTGTCAGAATAAAAGATAGTAAAAACTATTATACTAGAAATTTTATTATTGGAACAGTACAAAATAGTATCCGAAAAAAGGCCTGTGCCTGTGCCTGACGACGTGCTGCTCTTTAATTGTACCAAAGTCTGGGAATCCATTTCCCCCGAAAAAGAGCATTATATGCGTCTATACCCAGGTACCTAAGCAAGGAATACCTGTTGCTTCCTCTCTGTAAGCGTCACTGCAGGAAGCAGTTATAAATAAGGCAAATTTATTAATCAATTTAATATTTAAACTTTGGTATAAATTACGCGCTAGATCGCGCACTTATACTTAAGGGGGCAAGCCGGTGTAAATCTTCAAAAAAATGGAAAAAAAAATCCGTTTGTCGAAATTCGACTCCGTTCAAAAGTTATAGACAAAAAGGTGAAACAATCAATATACTAGATTTCGAATAAATAATCAATTCAAAGGATTTTTCTTCATCCCTCGGTCGAAAGTGCGTGTTTTGCACATCGATTTCACAACAGAAAACAACCTTATGCTGCACTGTTAGGAAGTCACGCGCGCCTCTTGGCGGCGGAACTGAGAACGTAGACCCCAGAGCAGAAAAACGTATAAAATAAAAACATATTGATTTTTTTGCATTGATATATTGATATATTTACATTTTTTCTCTCAAAGTCTCGAATTTTGCTCCCGTTCAATAACGAAAACAATGATATTTTTCAACCATTAGCAAAGAAAAGTAAAACAAATCTAGAAAATTCATCAAAGCCAAGTGAATATCAGTGGATTTTCCAATTTCTAGCAGAAATACTTCAATAAAATATGAATACTATTATTATAAATAGATTTGTATTTCTCTTTTTTTTATAAATTCAAAATGGTTTTTTATCTGAAAAACATGAAAATATGCTTGTGTATGCTTGTTCGACAGCCGCCTCCGACCACATGAGCACTCGCACTGCTCGTCCATGCCAATGTCGGCGTCTGTCGAACGGTCGCTGTTTTCTGCACGGCGCTGCTCAGCTGGAGAAGCTGACCAGAGGTGGCCGTTCGCAGTGCGGGTTTCGATGGAAGGCATTTTACGTATCTCGGCAACGCGCTTTCGACCAGGGATAAAGAAAAAAAGTCTACGCGACACATCTATTTTCTGCCCTCGCACTACTAAATATACTATTTATTATTTATGAAATAAAATTTTATAAATATTCTAAAAGTTTATATCAAACTTTAATTTGTATGAGAGACTACAAATAAAGCATTTCTACTCCGTATTATATTTCACCGCACATGGTCCACTGTCCGTGGGGTGCTGGTACTATAGGTACAAGGTACAACTGTTTACGGTTCCGTCATACTATTTTGCCCATAGCTCCTGAACCCGTTCCTGTTCCTTTGACTACTGAATAACTTACTCTCATTAGATTAAGATCAGTACTGCGTAATATACTTGAGAGTCACTGTTTCAGTATGTAAACTCTCCCTTATGTTTACGTTTAGGTAGTATTACAGCAAGTGTAGCCAACTTTTTGTCTGCTGACAGTTGTATTTTTATTTTTTAATTGCATTTTAAATGCGATTCAGTTCGTGAGTGTATTGCTTAGCGTTTTTAATACATTTTATAAAAAAACATGAGTTTAGAGTAATTTTATTCAATTCAAAACCTTGTGTAATCTTAGTTTAGGTTACATACTATGTGTTTCAAAAGTGTCAAGAGATGTAGCTCTTCTTGCTCTTCTTGACTCCAAAGTACTGGCTTGTGCCTTGCGATCAACAATTATCGAAAACTCTCTTGTCATCACTTGTTCCTTGCGCAATCGATAGCAGAACAATGCCCACGAATAATGCAAAACTTCTGTATAGGTTTTCGAAATCTGGCTCATTAATCGTTGAAATTGGCTACAGTAATATAAAATCTATTCTGAACATGATAAAGTCACTGAGCGATAGATTTGTTACAATTTTCCATACACGTTAGATGACATACTCTATACGTAGCAATTATTTTAAATTTAACTCTTAGCTGTGTATCTTCTGATAGATTTACTTTCCCCTTACAGCAAATGCAGCAGAAGTTCTTCTAAAGCTGGAAACAAAATTCATAATCCTATATTTTGCTTTCACATCGTCTAATAAAATTTCTTTAACTGTTTTTTGAAAATGAGGGGAGGCTTTAGATATAGGAACACAATTTAATTGTTCAAACTCTGACAACTTCTGTATCATTGCTTACAAAATTTCTTCTGTCGCTTCTTCTTCCTACTCAAACTGTTTTTCCCGTCAAGATTTTCCAATCTACCTCGACTTTATTTCATACTGTGAAAACAAAAAAAAAGGTTATTATTAATTTCAGTATTTTGTTTTCAGTATTAGAAGAGCTTCTGCTGCAGTCGCTGTAAGGAAAATGTAAATTTAACACAAGATGCACAGCTAGACATTGAACTTAAAATAATTGTTACCTATAGAGTATATCAACTAATGTGTATGAAAAATGTAACAAATCTATCGTTCAGTTCGAAAACCTATCTACATTATCCTTTCGAAAGTCGATGCACATCCGATACTTGCCGTACCTCCTTTTCACTATCATGATAGAGTTATAGGGCTAGACCAGCCGCTATCTGATGGTTCCAGCCTCGAACCATTCCCTCACTTGGCGGTTTCCTCTTCAATTTTCTTGGAAACCGGTTAATGTTTTTACTGCAGTTCAGTGCAATACACACTTCAGCTGGAGTGGCATGTACATGTACACACAAACCAGTTCACACGAGTCCTCCGCCTTTATTTTCCCAGGGTCAAGTCACGGTCACGGCGGAAATCCATCTGACGACGCGATCTTATCAGTCTATCTCTTTTTCTCTATCTATTCTCTCTCTCTCCAGGCCCGTTAGCGCGCACACATCCTTTGATACTTGCGCGCCGTCAGAAAGAGCGTGTACAAAATACAAAATTCACTCGCGAATTAGTCACAATACATACATATATATAAAACAGATTTTGCTGCCGATCGCTTAATTGACTTTATAAATAGTATAATATCTTCAAGATTTTAACCTAACTTCAAATTTTGCTCTATGATATAATCCTAAGAATAAAGGCTTTCATTATTTCACAAACTGCATACCTTATAGAAGAAATTATTATCTTACGCTATTTTATAAATTTAAGCAAAGCACATTTCATAAATTCAAGCTAAATCAAATTATTTATTTTTGGGAAGGTATCAAAATATATCAATATGTATCAAACTGTTTTAGAAAAATTATGGAACGTAACCTTTATATTCATTAAGTTAAACTTTGATACCTTTTGAAAAATTTTTATACACTTTGGAACATTTAGTCAAACATTGAACCGGCGTCTAATCACTCCGTAGACTTAATTATTTTCACCACGCAAAACACAAGTGTACTTAGTTGGTGCGAGGAGTGCTCCTAAATGAAACTCCTCGCTCCGCTCCGATCTCGTGAACCGCTGCCCGATCGGTTCACACACAATCCTTGGTGGAAACGCGAGAAGTTCTCGTCCCACCGCAAGTCTCCTAAAGTCATGGAGCCTCGAGGACAAATCACTGTCGCAAGCTCGAGGTCACCACGCTTACCCACACTGCACCTGATCACTCCATGAACTTCTTTGTATCGCGAATAAGGTGCTTCCCTCGCTCACGTGTAACAATTAACATGATTAAATTTCTATGCGCGATACCTAAGGTAAAAGATCCAGTGAATGGACACTTAAGAACACGTACTAGTGATTAAACACCCCCAGTGTCTGGACGATTTCCTTGGTTGTGATTGTTCGTACGCGTCCAGACTCTAGTTTGTCCATTCATTAGTCGTGTCCAGTCACTGGGTCATTTACCTTACTCGAGAAGACGTACGCGATTTAAGCGTTAAATCTCCATGCGTCATAAAACTAATAATATTACACATACCAGACATATTTTCAATTTGTTTAACAGAAACGATTTATGGAATTGATCAAAATAATATAATCTTATTTAATAATTTATACATACATGTATATATACCCATGATTCCTCCTACCCTCCTCCGCCTCTTAATATATCAGACATTATATAAAAAAAATTTAATTAGCTTTGTAAAACCTTTTCCTATTCCTTCATTCGTGAAAAGGAATGCAATGAAGGCTTTGTCACCTACTGGAGGCAAAGCCTAATTTATTTCTTAATGCAGCCTTATGTTGTCTGAAGCTTGCCTATAGAATAATACTATTAGCTTATTGGGAAGTCATTATCTGTCTGTATCGCCAGTTATGCAGATCTTGATATTAGAAAAGGATGAAACAAAATGAAGTTATTTTTATAAACTATCGTTATAAGGTAAAAGTCACAGACGTGGTACGAAGTTGTAAAGCAATCGACTTACTTATTGAATAAATTGTGAAAAATATCAATTCGCACCACGAGTTGCCGTGGCCCGTTGTTAACGTGAGAGCTTCATGCTTTTAAGTATGTGTGTGTCTATGTGTGGGCGCGCCTTTTCCATTAGTTTGTGGGAAAGGTTGTGTAACGCCCAGCTCTGTATTATGAATTTGTTTTGTTTTGTTTTTATTATAAAGCTCTTTTTTATTTGTAAAAAACGCCGTGAACGCGACGCAAGGCGTGCGCAAGAGAAAACTATATATATATATATAATATATACATTTTAACGTAGCGGATATTCGCACGTTAATCGCACGAATTTAAATATAAAAAATGCCTTAAAAGGCAATATAAGCAGCCAAAAGGGATGTCCCTCCACCACTCGTCTCGGGCCGTTAATGCTTTAAAACAATTATTTATTTTTATTTTTATTTTTCATGCCTACGCAAATACGCGTCGACGAGTGCGTCGACGAGCGCCGGGACCTTCTTTCAGAGTCAAGAGACAGCAACAGAAGATCCCGCTGCAACCTCCAGGATGCGCCACTCCGTCGCACAGAACATTTACATGTTGCAGATGCCTAAGTTACGCATTCTTATTTTTTTATCGCTCTCTTATGACTCTCATTAGTTTTGCCTCCATGTCATTATAATTCTCCCATTTTAATTATTCAAAACGACTCATGTTTTATGCCTTAAAGGCTAAGAGTTTCTTGCAGTTTATGCAAGAGAGCATTATAGGCATTCTAATGCCTCGCTCTTCTTGCTTACGAATTTTAATTCGTACATCTGTGGAAAATTCCATTGAATATTGCCTGCTGGCACATAGTAGCCCCAGTATCGAATTGGAATATTTTAAAATTCCAAAATTATGGAAAATTCCACAAAAGATACTTGTAGTGCCTGTGCTTACAGCGGCAAGAGAAAAGGACACTGGAGCGAGAGAGAAGGATGCTAGGACACAACAACATTCCGATGTGGTGCCGAACTAGAGCGCACCAATCAGCGAGCGACGTGACAGCAGCGCGAAGGATGTCGCGGGCCTCGACGGACTCGGCGAACCTTGCCTCGGCGAATTCTCTCCTGGCTGCCGAACGGACAATACCCTCTCCGGACTCTTCCGCGCCGCGTAGTTGTGATCTTCTATATCGCGTAAAAGTTCACTTCGCAAACAGTGATAACGCCCGTGCCTTTTTATTGGCAGCGCTCGTTCATTTGGATTTATAAATTATTAAATTTTATTTTAAATTTGTAAATTGACTGCCTCGCTTTTTCAGGCCCGATGTCTGATTAAAATCGTTTCAATACGAGCAGGAGCTACAAAAGGGTAGGATTTGCCTTACGCGGTTTTACAGTTTTTTATTTTAATTCAATTTATAATTTTGCGCCTACTTTGTGGCTTTAACTCCGTGCTAGAGTGCCTTCGTCCTCGCGCGTTTGAAGTTATTTTTTTTTTATTAAATAATTTCTCGCGTACGTATCCGTACGCTCGATATTTGAGGTGGAGCAACGTATAATTTGGTGAGCCAAGCGACTCACAAATATTGTAAGGCGTATTACGTGCCTCTTCAAGGCAATTATTTAAAATGTTATTTCTTGTAAATTAAATTCATAGTCGAGTCATTTAAATAAATAGCGTGCCTGTGACAGTTTTTTGTAATATTCCGCTAGACTCACTTATTATATTTTATTTCTTACAATGAAATTAGCATGCCTCTCAGAGGTCTTTTGTAAATATTTATTTGCCCATTAAAGGTCACAAATTGTTAAGATCAACTCCAATTTGTACAGTGTGAACATATTTATATTTACTATTGAATATATTTTTGCATGTGTGTACGTGTCCGTCCATAACCCGAAGCTCAGCTCGAACGTCTCTGGCCGTTCGATCTCACGAATCTGCCTCTGGCTAGTCGCGCATAAATAAGAAAATAGAATTAATTAATCGAGTGGCACTGCTCGAATTTAGAGTAATCACTTTAAATAAATCTAAAAATACAGTGCCTGGCGCCCTGATTCACTCTGTCTATGCATATAATTATTAAAATTGTAAATAACATAACTTATTAAAATTTGGATGGTAAATCAATCGTCATTTGCCTCCTAATTATACACGCGGGGAAGCTACCGAGTCGCTCCCACACTCAGTCAAATTCCCCCATTATAATATATATATCGTTGCGGCGGAAAGCTCGAGCAGCAGCGAGAAAGCCAGAGATTTAGCGAGCGCGCGCCACTGTTTTGTAAAGACGTGGAGTTGGGTAGCTGGTCGCGGAGGGGATAACCCTTTCCTGCCACAGCATAGTATAAAAGGCGCTGCGCCGCCGCATTCGAGCCACTCGCTTCCTCGAGCTTGAAGCTCCACTCCGGGCTCACGTGAGAGCTTTCCCACCTCTTGTTATTGAGCTACAATAAAAGATTGTTTTTGTTCTATATGAAAAGGAGTTTAATTATTCAATTGAAAAATAAATACTTAAGCTTAAACTCGCCTAGCGATTTCCATTGCGCGGCAATCGTGAACCCGAGTATTAAGCAGTAGAATCTATTTTGTACTTACAGCAGGTGGCGATTGTACAGTCCAGTGCGTGGCTGTACAGTCTACGTCATGCGGTAAGAATTAAAATCATTTAAAATCTAACAATCCGTGGCGATTGCGCAGTCCAGTGACTGACTGTGCAGTCTACCTAGGGATTAAGATTATAATTAAAATTAAAATCAAAGTAATTAAAAGTATAAAATAAGACTCTTGGTGATTATGCAGTCCATCGCGTGGCTGCATAGTCTACCAAACGATCCTATCCTAATCATAAAAATAAATCATTAAAATAATCTAACAATCCGTGGCGATTACGCGGTCCAGTGCGTGGCCGTGTAGTCTACCTAGGGATTAAGATTATAATTAAAATTAAAATAAGACTCTTAGCGATTATGCAGTCCATTGCGTGGCTGCATAGTCTACCGTTGGGAGTCAGTAAAAGTGAATAAAATCTATTTATTTTCCTTGTCCGGCGATTATTCAGTCCATTGCGTGACTACATAATCTACCAAATAACCATATACCAATAACGAAAGATAAAAACACTGTCTAGCAACCATCCAGTACGAGGCGATTGCAAACACACGAGAAAGTTAAAAACTAAAGAGTAATAAGTGTTTAGCGATTGTCCATTGCGCGGCAATCGTGAACGCGCGAGTATTGCGGATGCATAATCGCTACCCCAAGTGAGGAGAGCATAAATCGAACCACAAGTAAAGAAAAATTAACTTATATACGCGATTACACAAGCGAAATTTCGAGTCCGAACTTTTTAAAAATATTATGTTAGATGCCTACCGCGAATAAAAGCGCTAAGCGCAATTAGCGTGCCCGTCATAGTGTTCTTTTTCCTCCACTCTGCTTGGGCTGTTGTACCTCACGAACCGCTTTGACAATCGTATCGGTCATTTTGTGTTAGTGTTCTCGAGCGCTTTGACTAAGTCTTGCAGTGTGCTGCTCGTCAGAATTTCTGGCTTAGTCTGTATTTTCTGCTGTGGCAGCTCAGCTGCTGCCACTTTAGCATTCGAGATAAGCTTTACTGCTTTTCTTCCATGTAGTTTGTATGCTGCCCCTGGCATCACAGCTTTACTTGGAGAGCGTGGTGTTATGTCACCTTCCTCTCTCTCCAGCATGTTTTCGGCCTCTGCACACCAGTCCATGAAATCGTCGATTGTGTCGCATTTTTCTCTCCGCACCAATCTTTTAAGAGGAGGTATCAATTTTAATTAAATTTTGTCTATTTCCTCTTTTCGAGGTATCCGCGGTCTGATATCTCGCAGGATGCATTCCATGTAAGTTACGAATCAACTACTCGATTTCTCCTCTTGTTGGAATCGATTCCTGATGCCATTTCTTAAGCGCTCCTGTTTGTTTGCGCGTGGCTGAAAAAAAGTCCGTCCACGTTCGTCGATCTTCTTTGTGGCTGCTGTACCAAATACCCGCAATATCAGTCAATACGTACGGTAGAGGCGCCAGCATGCCCTCCGTGAACCTTGCTGCCTACGCATTCTCGTCGAATCTATTTAAGGGGATGCCGGAGTCGTCTGTTTTACCGACATTAGGTTTTTCAAACTTTTCTCTTTAACAAATTAACCAATTCACTTGAAACTTTTAGATATGATCGAATGATCATAAATAGAACGCGCTCTAGAGAAAAAAATACCAAATTTTTACTAATTCAATCCAAGAGATGGCATGATTCTGACTTTGCAATTATATTTCAAATTAAAAATATTATATTTACACAATTTATTGGTAATTTCAGGGCTGAGCGTGTTTCAATTATGATCATTCTATCATCTCCTAAAATTCCAAGTCAATTGGTCAATTTGTTAAAGAGAAAAGTTTGAAAAACCTTGTGGGTATTTCGATGTAGTATGGGCGGGAAATTTAAATTTTTAGTGACTCCGACGTCCCCTTAAGAACGATACGATATCTTCGCTCTGTGCCGCCGAGAACTTCAAGTTCCATCTATTGGCGATGTAGCTGGGATGGGCATGATCTCCAATACACCTACTGGAATCTGTGCTAGACATGGCACTTCGATGAGCACTCTCTGTGGATATTTCCTCTCTTCTTGGCTGCCCACTTTGAGAGAGATGCCTCTCGTAGCTGCACGGAGTCTTCTCTCATACTGATATTCTGAGAATATGCGAAGGTGAATGTCTCCCTGAAGCTCACTCTCGCTTTCTTGATCACGACGGAGCGATGTGTCTGTGGGATTTCTCCTTTTCCCAGCTGTTTCGCTTCTATCGGTCTATGTGTCCAGTCTTGTGCTCGATATTGGCCCTTTCGGCAGTCTCGTCTCTTGAGGCAGCTGTTCGAGCCTGGCGGTCAGCAGGTTTATTGCATTTCCCTGCATAATAATCGTCTGCGTCAGATTCGCGTGCCTTTTGTCGGAGGTTTTCGTAATTCCTTGTATTGCAGTTAACAATACTGTGAAATCTGTCTCCGACTGTGTGTTCATGGGGGGTTCTTCAGTGTCCTCCCCACTACACCTTTGTTAGCCCTGCAGACCCTTTGTCTGCAGTTCTTGCCTTTCTCTCCAGTCAGTGTCCTACTCACTGACTCCACCATCTTGATCCGATTCTGTTACTCTGTTTTTAACTTAAAAAGAGCTTAGTTTTCCCTCATTTCGATTTCACCTGCGCTGTCTACAATGATGTAGACAAAACTCGCTGCATCAATGCGAGCGAGCTCTTAAAGCGTGTGAGTGCGTTTCGTTTTTGGCCTCATTCCTCGACGGGGACATGTCACACTGCAGCGCATTAGCCTGGGCTGGTTCTCTGCGGCCAGGCACCCTGAGATCTTGATAGGCTCACTGGCGTTTAACATCAAGGCGTATTGCAACCCAGCCTACCTGGCCTCTTAGTTCCAGCGTATGAACGTTAATGTGTATGCTCACTTCTCAAACCGTCTGCACCCCAGAGTCCTCACTTACGCAGCTCCAAGGACCGAAGCCTGGCGAAGATCATTCACCATTACTCCACCATCCAACATCCTGAACTCATTCACGCCACCGCCCTTCAACACCAGCAATGTCGCAAGGTATAAAGTCGACCTACGAGATGAGCTGCTACAACGTGATCGTGACGACTGGGGGCAAATGGTCCTGAACGAGGGTCTCCACTGGACGCCACCATCATAAGGGCTGCTCCGACATCTCAACATCGCTGCGCAAATCGAACTTAGCTTATCGTCAAGAGGCACATGATGCTATCTATTTAACATCAAATCATTGTCTTTTACTTTTAGCTTTTATCTCATGTTCTTGTGCACATATTTTTTATTATTTTATATATTTTTGAATTTTTATTTAAAGATTTTTATTGTTTTTAAAATATTTTTTACGACCAGTTTTTACATTTATAATACGCAACAATGTATATATTCTACTGGGCCAAATGGGGTTCTACCTGCCGGCCCCAATACCAAAAAACAATATCAATTATTCAATAAATCACTATACTCTTTTGGTATATCGAGAGGGGGCCCCTTCTCGTATCTTTCGTATTCGACCGATGTGGCACTTTTCTCTAAGCAAATCTCCTCGATGTACGACTTCCTCGTCGCTTCTTTTTTGATGACCATATAATTTTTACAACAAAAAAAAATGATTGTGTGGAAATTCGGACTAAAATTTCCTCTGCGCACTTTAAACATGTTAGTAATTACAATGTATATTTACATACACTTGTTCACTACGCTACCAGCCGTAGGTGCCCGATTGAAAAAGGGCACTTACTTCGATTGGTTTCAGTACAATCCAAAATTAAAATTCAATACAAAAAACACTTGAAATTTAAAGAAAACCGACTTTTCGGTTTCCACAACTAAATTCAACAGCAAAACTAATTCTGGTAAAAATGAACTTTTGCACAAAACAAAATTTTATTCACAAAAAGTAATAATTTTGACCTCAAACTAATTTTCAGAAAAAATAACTGTTGTGAGGAAAAGAAAGAAAAAAATTATTTTGATGAAAAATAATTTTGTCAAAAAATAATTTGACAAAAAAAATATGATAAAAAATAATTTTGACGTGTTATTAACGTCAGAGCTCCGTGCTCTCACTTTCAAGTATGTGTGTCTATGTGTGCGCGCGCCACGCAGCATGTGCACCGTAGGCTCTCCTTGCTCTCCTTGGGTTTAAACTAGTTGAGGTACATTTTTTCGTAAAAGGCGCTCTCTTCAACTCGCCTACAATCCTTCGTTGAGTATGTCAGAAAAAAAAACAAAGCAAATATATCGATAGATTTTTTCCTGCTCTTTCTAATGGTGCCATTATTTTTACTCCAAAACACTTTTTTCTAGTCGAAAATTCAATTTGAATGTTCAGATCATTAAAAAAAAAATGATATATTGGTATAAATGGTGCCATTATGTTTTGAGAAATTTTCGAGGAAAAAAATCTCCGAGAATCCTGCATGAAATTTTATGAAACTGCAATGACATAATGTTTACATCATTTCTGAGGTCGTAACAGAGCGTTTTTTCCGAAAATTAATAGCTATCTTTATATATTTTGTTCAATACGAAATTACGGACACTACCGGTAAGATAGGAATCTTTCCGAGGATCGCACATCCCCTTAATATTTAGATATCATAATTAATTTAAAGAAATTTAATCCATCCATGAACCTCATAAAAGTATCGGAGATTATATTTAAATATTGTATTTCTCTTCCTTAACATTTTTAAAAATGTTTCGACTTACTTATACAAATTTTGTGATAATAAGTACGGGGTAATTTTTCTTCATGGGAATCAGAAAATTATCATAATAAACCAAAGAAAGTATATGCTGCACAAATATATTTAGATAGTTTTGTGGTTTCACTGTATTGGTATGTAAAGTTATGAAATTTTTAAAAGAAACTGAGTATGTAAATTTTTAAGTTTCATTATAATTTTTTTTATTACAAGATAGTGTCAATATTAATGGTACTTGTCAATAAAGCATTACCGTCCAGTCATCTTAATGCATCTTAATGCTCCATTATTTATTACTTGGTTACAATGCATAATATGTGTTGTGATTTGTGTATGTTTAAAAGGTCTGTCAAAAATATTGCCAGAATATTTATATTTTACAAAAGGAAGTTCATTCTTGTTGTAAATAATAGGTAAATATTGTAATCTAGACTTAATAAATTGATATAGATTACGTAGCGCCGTGTCGATTAGGTCGGCGCATCAAAAATAGAGCGCGCTAGGCGTAGCGAGCGCCTTGCGCACACAATCTCTCTCTCGCCTGCTGCTCACCATTCCGTGAGGACGCACGTATCCAGTGTAATGTTAACCTTATCAATATACTTTCAATATACAACTTGAATTACTAAATCTCGTACTTAATGATTGCTACACAAACCTACAAACATCCAACATGGTAGCAGAGCGTGGTTGGCTCAAGAAAAATGGTCAGTATAAGTGCAAAGACCGCGTGTGATTTCCGTAGTTGTCGATTATCGTACTTGATGATTATTGTACGATTCTCGTAATTAAACGATCAGCGCTCAAAAATACAAGTCAAGATAAATAGTCAAGTGTTTAAAGAAGAGATCTATGTGAAAAGAGTTTTGGATAAATATTAAAAAGTGAACGAAGCAGAAAGATTAGAATTTTCAAGTACGAACACGTAGCAGAGTGCATGTATAAAGCACGTGGCGAATTTGGAGGTTAAGCACGTGGCAAATGGACAATCAAGAAAAGTTAGTTGAAGACGAGTTAGTATTGAATATTAAAGTAAGAAACCAATTCAGAAAAAGTTTTTGAGAGGAATTAATCAAGTTTTATTGTTAAATAAAATTATTGAAGAAAATTGGAAATCGAGAGAAAACGAAATGGCGAGACAAGCAAAAATCGACGACATAATAATTCCGATATTCGACGGCGCGAATTACACAAGCTGGAAGCTACGATTGACAACTTTAGTGGAGTACAAGGAATGCAAGGATCAAGCAACAGAAACCATGAAGGAAGATGAAAGAGATATAAATGGCTGGAAGAAGAAAGATTTGAAGGCTAGAACGATACTAATGAGTGCTGTATCGGATAAACAACTAGAATTTATTGGAGAGTGCACGACAGCACACAACATGATTAAAAAATTCGACAAGATGTACTTGACGCAATCCACGTCACTATAAATAATATGCAGAGGAAATCTGGAAGAAATAAAGTTGAAGAATTTTGATCAAGTGGACGACTTCTTTGCAGAGTTCGAGAAAGCAGTCAACGAATTCAAATCAGCTGGAGGAAAAATCGACGAGACCGAGAAGATGAGGTACTTGATTCGAGCGTTACCACCCAGCTACGGCTATATAGGAGATTTCATTGACATTATACCGGAGCAACAAAGGACAGTAGATTATGTTAAATCTAAAATTAAAGAGAAAAATTTATTTAAAAATGAATTTGATAAAAAAGGTAATGTAAGTACGTTTACAGCGAAGTTCGAACGAGATTGTTTCTCATGTGGAAAAACAGGCCACCGCCAAAGGGATTGTCGGAGCCTACAGGGAAACAGGAGCAGAGGTGCTCAACCAGGTCGCCCCAACTACGAATCCAGAGCCAGCAAGAGATGCAGAGGTGCTCAACCCAGCAGAGGTCGAGGCACAGGCAGGCATCCAGGCCAGCCAAGAGGCGAAGCGTTCGGAGAACAACGCTCAGCAACGACTAGGTCAACAGACGCAGAGTCACCAACAGCGTGGTCAACACAAGTAATGAATCCTAAAATTAATCAGGTAACAGGGTGCGAAACTCGAGAAAATTGTAACGAGATAGCCTGGCTTCTGGATAGCGAATCTACCGATCACATCGTTCAAAATGATAAATATTTCGATAAATATTATAAACTAAAAGAACCTATAAATGTTAAATTACCAGATGGTAAAATGTTACAGGCCACTAAAGTAGGAGCTATTAAATTAGAGTTTAAAAATTATTATGACGTAGCCAATTTTAATTTAAATAACGTTTATTTTGTAAAAGGAATTAAACAAAATATATGAAGTCTTTCTAAAATAACGAAAACTTGCACAATAGTAGCGAGAGACGAAAATGCAAAAATTTATAATAAATCAAGGAAATTATTAGCTGTCGCGTATCAAAAGGAAAATTTGTATTATATGAAAAGTTTTGTACGTAGAAACACAACAGAAAAATCATATGTAAATACTGTTAAGTTAACCGACAAGGAAAAATGGCATAGGGCATTAGGCCATGTCAATTTTCAATATTTAAACAAATTAGTGAATGATAAATTAGTTACAGGTTTGCCAAATAAGATAGAAAACATAGATATGAAATGCGCAAATTGTATCGAGAGTAAAATGACTAATATACCGTTTCAAAACAATAGATCAAAGACTAGAGAGATTTTAGAACTGATCCATATTGATTTAAATGGACCACGTAAAACTGTAGGTTATGGTGGTGAAAAGTACTTCCTAACTTTCATTGATGACTACAGTAAGTGCACTAGTTTATTTTGTATAAAGAATAAGTCAGACACCGCGAGTTGTTTCATAGAGTTCGTCAATCAAGTCGAAAACATTTTTAACAGAAAAGTAAAGAAATTACAGTGCGATAACGGCAAAGAATATTTGAACAAAGAAATTTACGAATTTATAAAGTACAAAGGAATTAAAATATTACCATATCCACCCTACGTCCACGAACTAAATGGAATAGCGGAGAGATACAATAGGTCTGCTATGGATACTGGTAGATGTCTTATTAGAGAGGCTAGAATACATAGGAGATATTGGCCAGAAATCATGAAAACTGTCGCTTATTTGAAAAACAGAACTATCGCCAATACGCAGGAGAATAAAACTCCATATGGAATATTTTTTGGTAAAAAACCCAACGTAGAGTACTTGAAAATTTACAGAAGTAGAGTCTTCGTTAGAGTTCCAGAAGTTTTAAGAAACAGTAAATGGGACAATAAGGCAGAATTAGGAATATTAGTAGGTTATACAGAAAATGGATATAGAGTGTTAGTTAACAATAGAATTATCAACGCCAGACACGTCCAAGTAGTTGAGGAGAACATAAAACTAATTTGTTTGAATAAGGATGACGATGAAAAGGATAGAGAGATTAATGATAGTGAATCTGAAAATGAACACGAAAAATTTGAAAATCTTGAAAATAAAATATCTGATGAAAATGAAAATTTGAATAATTTACCAAGTACTAGTGAAGAGAAACTAACTGTAAAAAGAAAATCTGAAAGAAAGAAAAGTCCTGTAAATAGATTTGGAAATCCAATTGCCCACTTTATTTATGTAAATTACGTAGATGCGAATACTCCTAGTACATTTGAGGAGGCGTTGGAATCCAATGATTGTAAAGAGTGGCAAAAAGCAATGGATTCCGAGTTAGATAGTTTAGTTAAAAACAATACTTGGTCAATAATAGATAGACCTAAGAACAAAGAAATTATCGACGTGAAGTGGGTTTATAAAAAGAAAAATGATAATACCTATAAAGCTAGATTAGTTGCTAGGGGTGGGATTTCAACAAAAGGAGCGAATCCAAAATGTTTATTCACCAGTAGGGAAATTGGAAACGTTAAAAATTTTATTATGCTATAGTTGTAAAAATAATTTGTTTATCGACCAAATGGATGTCGAAACAGCATTTTTGAATGGAAATGTAAAATCCGAAGTGTATATAAATGTACCAAAAGGTTATGAAATAGGCGAAAACAAAGTGCTAAAATTACACAAATCGTTGTATGGACTTAGTGAAAGCTCGAGAAATTGGTACGAATGTCTTGATAAGTACTTAAAAACATTAAAGTTTGAAAGAAATAATTATGATTATTGTTTGTATGTGAACAGAACAGGCAAAGATCCAATATATATACTAGTTTTTGTAGACGATTTATTAGTTTGTTGTAAAGATAAGAGTAAGATTAATGAAATTAAGAAAAGTTTAATGCAAAGATTTGTCATGAAAGACCTTGGAAAAATTAGTCAATATATAGGAATAGATATTAATTATAATGACGATAGAACACAGATGAGTTTAAGCCAAACAAACTATATTGAATCTTTGTCCAAGAAATACAATCTTGAAAATGCGAAATTGTATGACACACCTATGCAGACAAATTTAAAGTTAGAACAATCAAGCGTATCAAATATAGAAATCTAATAGGAGAATTGTTATATGTTAGTACAGGCACAAGGCCAGATATAGCGTATAGCGTAAATTACCTAAGTCGTTACCAAAGTTGTTACAGCGAAACATATTTCAAGTATGCGAAGAGAATCTTAAAATATTTAGTAAAAACGAAAAATTTAAAATTGACTTATTATAGCAATCTAGAAAGCAATATACTAGATTGTGTGAAATTTAATTTTTCGGAAAACGTGTAAACAAAGTACAGTAACTAAGTGTTCAACTTTTGCGGAATATACTGCAATGTCAGAAGCAGTCACCGAGATATTGTTTATTAGGAACTTGTTAAGCGAGTCATTCGATATGAATTTCGAAAATCCTGTGAAAATGTACGAAGACAATTCAGGTGCAGTAGCCATCGCCAAGTTCGGAAATTTTACAAAAAAACTCGAAGCACATCGAAGCACAATATCATTATATAAACGAGAACTACGAAAACGGAATCATTGACATTGTAAAAGTTAATAGCGATAATAATTTAGCAGATATGTTAATAAAAAGTTTAGACAAATGTAAATTCATAGAGAATAGAAAAGCATTGAGATTAACGTAAACGAGTGATTATCGATGTCAACGAATGCCTAGATTGCAAATTTAAGGAGGCGTGTTGTAAATAATAGGTAAATATTGTAATCTAGACTTAATAAATTGATATAGATTACGTGGCGCCGTGTCGATTAGGTCGGCGCATCACAAATAGAGCGCGCTAGGCGTAGCGAGCGCCTTGCGCACACAATCTCTCTCTCGCCTGCTGCTCACCGTTCCGTGAGGACGCACGTCTCCAGTGTAATGTTAACCTTATCAATATACTTTCAATATACAACTTGAATTACTAAATCTCGTACTGAATGATTGCTACACAAACCTACAAACATCCAACAATTCTCATATGAAAACACTGGGAAATTATAAATTAATAAAATTTATTTTTGTTTATTAGTTCACTTTAAAGAAGCTTATTTTTGTGATTTAAAGAATTTGAACATAAATCGAAAAAATTACTTCGTTCTAAAGTTTGAAAGAAAATGAGCCTATGTGTGCAGTCTCATTAAGAAGCAGACTAAGATGTCGCCTTTTCCAATCGGAACTGACGGTATCATGTAGATCACACGAGATATCTCTGTAAATTAAAAAAAAATATATCCCATGAATATATACAAATTTACTATTACATTTAAGTTCTATTATTCTATGAATATTAGAAAGAGAATCAATTTAATAAATATGATCACATAGAATATTACCAAATAAAAGAGGTGTGAATTTTATTATAAAAAAAAATAAAATTATAAACACAAAATGTTATAATTAAGACAATTGGTGAAATTGTTACACTAAATTATTAAATTTATTATTTAAAAAATTAACAAGCTAAGAATTATCTAAAAGTATTTGATATAAATAAATTAGAATTACTGGGACAAATAGAAGCTTTGATAGTTATTTCTAATTATTTTATAACTTTCTTAAGGTCAAATTTAGGTAAAATAAAGAATTTAATAAAGAATTGATTATTTAGTCACACATATGAATTCAACGTTATACAGTAAAAAATATATTTTACTTTTTACATTATCAAAAAGAGATTACAAAGATACAGTAACTAAAGAGATTTTATTTTTTGCTGCGGAAGACACATCATACTTTCCACAAGTTTTAGCTTTTTAAAGGTAATTTTTATAGATGTCACTGCTTTATTAGAGACTATAATGGATTACATATAAATTCCAGTGTTCTGAATCTATCAGAATATATAAACGTATGTATAGGTACTTATGCACACACTTTTAAAAATTGATTTTAATTGTATAATAACCCAAAACCCCACAACCCCCGACCCCAATGATGTTCGCCTGCGGCGCCCGCTTCTGTTTCTAAGAAAATAATTATCAAAAAACCATAAAAAATTTTTTTCCCGCATAAATTCCGTTCTATATATGAAAAAGTCATCGACTTATGCGGACGTCCGCATAAGTACACTTTTGTCTGCATAAGTCACGTTTCATGTATTTATTAGATTATATATATTGTAACGGCAAGGCGCGTTCGAATTCCGCGCACGAAAGGAACGGCGCGAACGTATAGGCGCGCGTGCGCGGGAAAGAGAACGAGGAAGAAGGCCACACGGAAGCGGCCATACTGTTCTCGTCTCCCCGGCTGTACGCCACGTGCTCGCGTTCGCTCCCGCGTGGGCGTAGTTTTGTGCAGAGAGAGAGAGAGAGAGAGTGGAAGCGCGTGCGTGAGTGCAGTGGTGGAGGCACGAAGCCCCCCCACCATCCACTACTTCCAGGCCGTGCAGGAGCGGGCGCTGCAGCCAAGGAGCCCGCGGGAATAGCGGCCGCCTGCAGCCACGCGGCGTCGACTCGGCGCACCGACAAAAGGAAGGAGAGCGAGAGAGAGAGCGATACAAGCCGCTCCCGTGTCTCGGCGGCACAAAGTAAGTGTGCTTGATTTTCCCGGGTAAGCCCGTCGTGAAAACCCGTCGTGAAAGCCAGTGCGGACACGCACTGGCCGACGGTGACGCGATTGCGACAGGTTACTCGTCGTAGAGTAACCTGCACGAGGACAGCGGCGTCGGAGCTTGTAAGCCACGAGGCGAACCTCGTGGCAGCTCCGAAATAGCGTCAGCGCGCGTGTATGCGAACTCGGCCCGTTCGTCGCGTTATAAATTGTATTTGAATTCGTACAGTGTTAGAGTCATTTTTGTTTGAATATATTTTATCTTTTTATATAACCGAATTGAGTGAGTGTCATTTCGTGACCTCACTCGCATCCCGTTTCCCCGCTCGCGCGGATACCGCCCTCGCCGTTCGTGGCGAGCTGGCCGGCATTTACGGCGGGAAAAGCCGTACGGTTTCGCGATTTCGTGAGCCTTTTTCAGCTGCGAGTTCCCTAGGAGTGAGAGAGACAGGGAGAGTAGCTGTCTCTCTCCAACGAAAAGCCGAGAGAGATATCTCTCGGCGTTGCTGACAGGGCCCGGCATTGCACGGAGGTGCGATTGTACCAGCGGCTAACGTCCGCCCGCACCTCCCGCCGCAAC